>PVJH01000688.1:0-277012 GCA_004026705.1 Nesogale talazaci | reverse complement strand
ACCCCCTTCTGTCCACCCTTCCAGTATCTCCAATCTAACCATTGGCCCAAAGGGGCCCATCTATCCTGGTTTCCCCATATCTCTAGCTCCCCTCTATGCCAGTGTGACTTCTCCAGTCCATCTGGATTTGCAAGGTAGAGTTGGGACCATGATGGTTGGGGGACAGGGAGGAAGGCTTCAGGAACCAGAGGAAACTTGTATGCATCATCACTGCCAGGCTGCCCCCCGACTGATCTGTCTCCTCCCCGGGTCTCCCCTGTAAAGGGGTGACCAATTACCCACCAGTGAGCTTTAGGTCCCCACCCTGCTCTCCTCCTCCTATGTAATGATGTGATTCTTGTTCTTTGGTGCTCGATATCTGCTCCCTTCGGCCCCTCTTGATCACGCATGCTGGTGTGCTTCCTGCATGTGGACTTTGCTGTTTCTGCGCTGAATGGTGACTCGATTTTCTTCAAGTCTTTGAGATTCCAGGCATTCAATCATTTATTAGCTGGGTACCATCATTTCTTCTACTTTGTTTGCCTTTGTATCCATTTGTCATCAGCGATATCGGGAGTCAATTGGTCCATTGATTTTGATTTTTGTTCTTTGATACCTGATTGTTTCAGCACCTCATGATCGCACAGGTAAGTGATCTTCTTTTATGGTGGGTTTTGTTGCTTCTGAGCTAGATGGCTGCTGGTTTGTGCTCAAGCCTTTAAGACCCCGGATGCTCTAGCTTTTGATAGCTGGGCCCTTCTGCTTTCTTCACCACCCTTGCTCATGTTCTTACATGTCCTCAATTGGTACACTGGGGATGTGTGCACACAGTGATATATGTTTGTTTTGTTTTGTTTTTTTTCCGCCCCATTTGACGTCTATTGCCTAGACCTTTTACCACTTTCACCACCATCTGACCATGCTGGCTGTTGTGCTTCTTCTGTGTGCCTGTGGTCTCTTCTCAGGTAAATGGTCTAATGTTTATCTTCAGGCTTTCAAGACACTTGATATATCCTTTGATGGCTAGGCACCTTCAGCTTTCTTCACCACATTTGTTTGTGCATCCATTTTACTTCAGTGATCGTGTTGGGCCATTGAGCCTCGAGGAATGCCAGATTCATAGAACAAAGCGTTCTTGCATTGAGGGAGCACCAGGGTGAGGGCCCAAGGTCCACCTGCTACCCTAATATTTGGCCTACAGATATGTTCTTAATTTTATTCCCACCTTATAATAGATAGTTGTATCTATGTACGGACATACCTATATTTAGACCTCTGTAAGTGCCCTTTGCCTTCTAGCTCTTTCCTCTATTTCCTTCCATTTCCCTCCTGTCCCACCATCATGTTCCACCTTCATTGGCATTTCAGTGTTTTCTCATAGATTCATTGTCCTTGCTTAATCCTGACCAGACCTCCCATACCCTCCTTTCCATCGATTCCTAAACACTTATTGCTCGCCCAACCCGTCTATGTGCTTGTCCTCCCCCCCTTCTCCTCTCCTCTCTCGTGCCCCCAGGAATCATTTGCCCAGTCCTTTCTGTGGTACAATGGGTCTCCAGAGGGATGTATTCCTCTGAGCATCATGTGTCGGCGTGGAGCTTGGACCAGCTCTCTTCTTCTTCCTCCCTTCTTTTCTTTGTCCCTGTGGGTGTGAGATGCTGGTCCCTTCCCCACCCTATTCTCTGCCACACCCACTACTAGAGATGGAGTCCATTTGACTCAGGTTGCGTCCGGCTCTATAGCTCTCTTTTCTCGCATCCTTCCATGCGTCCACATTGTCCTCAGGGTTGGGTGTTTCATGGTAGGAACTGCTCACCCACTCTGGTTTCTGTGGAGACAAGACCCATACTCCCTCCCTGGGTAGATTAGTGCCCCATTCCCTCAGTTATCTTATCACTTTTGAACTCCCTTTTTACTCCCCTCCCCCCCCCATCCTTCCCCCATTACTGTGTTGCATCCAACATGAATCTCCTTGGGTTTGGTCCTCCCTCCTCCCCTTACCCTATCTCTTGGGCCAGCTAATATGGCATATAGGAGTCTCTTTTATACTCAGCACTGCACTTTTTAATATACTTTTAGTTTTGTATTGTTTTAATTTCATTTCAGTGATTTTGCATTTACTTCAATTTTCTTTTTCCAACACTATTATGGGCAAGAGGTCTTTTGCAGCAGATTTACCTAATATAATCCTTTGTTTAATGTCTTAATTACTATTTACTTGAGCATTGATTGGTAATCCAAGTGAAATGAAATCCTTGGCAGCTTCAGTCTTTTCTATTTATCATAATATTGCTTATGGGCCCAGTTGTGAGGATTTTCTTTTGCTTATGATGAAGTGTCAACTATATTGAATATTGTAGTCATTAATCTTCATTGGCAGTGTGTACAAACAATGTAATGTCACATTCCTATGAGTCTTCCTCCCAATCCTGTTCTCCTTTTCTTGACATAACGTAGCCTGCCAGATTATTTTCACTGCATACAGTCTGAGTATGATGAGAAATCACAGTCCCAATATATACCTTTGCTGAATTTAAACTCCACAGCATCTCCTTGTTCTGCTCACACATGGCCTATTACTCTAGGCTTCAGGTTCTGGTGAACACACAATTAATTGTTATGGAACCCCCATCCTTTGAAATGTTACTCATAATGTATCATGGTTCACACAGTTGCACGCATGTGTATAGTCAAGAAAACAATCTTGACTTTCTGCCAAGACTCATCTGACATCAACAATAATGGAGTTTCAGAAAATTGATGGGAAAAACTCCAGTATCTTTTCATTGAAAATTTCCTGAATCCCTTCGATGGCTCTTTTATATTTGATCTGAGATGAGGTTCAATTTTCTCAACAATATTTATCCAAAGTGATTGTTCTAAGAACAAAATAATGACTTAACAAAGGTTGTTGTAGTTAGATACGATAAAGCCAGTTCCCCTTCACAGAGGCCGTACGCACAAGAGAAAGAAGCACTGCTCAGTCACATACCGTCTTCACGTGTGCTTCAGCTTGAGCCCACTGTTACAGCCATGGAGTCAATCCATCATATTGAGGGCCTCTCTCCCTCATGACGTCCTGCCCCAGGGACTGCTCTCCCCTATTACCACATCTAAATGTAGCTAAGAATACAACTAACCTTTTTGGTGGATTTAAATCCAATCTTTAAATTTCTATATGTAATTCCAAAAGCTAAAATAAAAACTTATAAAATGATTATTGTTAGCTAGTGAATAATGATCTGCAGATGTTTCAAGTGATTTTATATTAAAGACTAGGTAAAACTGCTAGTGTGTCTTTTCTTGTGTTGAGTTAGTTACCTTAGCAAAATAAACGTGGACTTTGGATATGTTGTGACTTGGCCATGACTCGATAGCAGTGAGTTTGGAAATGTTATCAGGAGAAACCCCACCCTAGAGAAGGATATCATGTTTTGTCCAGAGGAGGGGCAGTGAAAAAGAGAAAGATCTTCAACAAGATGCCTGGATACAGTGCACTCAACTTAAGAACCATTGTGAAGACAGTGCAGGATCTGGCAATGCTTTGTTCATAGGGTCATTATAAGTTGGAATGGACTAGGTGACATCTAGAAAGACTGACAATATTCATTAAAAATTACATACAGAGAATAAAATGATGATAAGCCCTAAACAACACATTGATGAAACACTCTGAACTTCAGTTTCAATTACAAAAGGGCCACTGTCCGAACGAACTAGTGTCATTCCTACAATCAAATGAAATTACAAATGTAGGTGACATACTATACTGCAATTATATTATACCATACTTCAAATGGTTTATCAAATGTTTAATGTTACTTTACCTGATGCTTGCAATTATCGAATAAACATCCAACATCACTATTTGACAGTTTACTCTTTCAAAATACTTACTGGTATAGACAAGTTGAAAGCCTTCATCTGTTCCATCAGTATCCGAATTAAATTCTAGCCAGAGCTGATTGGACGTACTACTGAGTGTCAGTCCACGCATTGATGCCCCGGTAAAGGCACCCAGCAAATGAGTTGTTTTATCTTTTCCATCATAAATCTGCAAACACATTTATAATGAGAATGCAAATATGAAAAAATAATCATCAGAGTATTTTGCATATATCAATGGACAAAAAGGTATTGTTAAATCCATTATAATCTTCTTAAATCACATCAATTATGTTTTCAATGACTAATTAACATATTAGTTTCTAGAAATGAATATATTTTAAAAAGGCTACAAAAGTAGACCCCAGAGAACAATTTCAAAATTCTAAGTTCAGGGACCTCTATATGATTCTCAGATTCATTTTACGTAACTTTTGGTCATATTATTAAAAAGTACTTTTATGATATTCCAGTTAATATTTGTATGTACAAATAATTTATTTTCAACATTGTGTATTTACACTTTTGTTTGTTTCCTTTTAAATTTCTCAAGGGGGACAACATTCTCATTCAACTTCAGGTGTAACCTCAGCTAAAGCTCAAACAATGTAACTAGAACGCACGCTACTTATATGACAAAAATGCAATCATGTGGTAAACACTACAAGCTAATTGGATTTTCTTTTATCAATACATCTTAGATAACTTACACATCTCTTTAGGTCAACAGATGCAGATTTTCATTTTTGAAAGTTCTATCTCAAAAGGAACCCAAGATGCTACCATAAATTGTTCTATCATGCCCATATTCAGAAATTCTTTTTTAAAATTTATTTTCCCAGTACAGATAATTATAAAATAAACTTCCTTATCTCTCTAGATATTCAGGAGTCCTGGTGGTGGGGTGGTCAGGCCTCGGGATGCAATGCACATGGTTGGAATTCGGGACCACTGTAACTCCCCAAGAAGCCAGCAGACTTTCTGCTCCCATCAATAGACACACACGTAGGTCACTATGCATCAGCATGGACTAAAGGGAGGGTGTTTTTTCACTCTATTTGAATTTGTTTTACCTCTCTCTATAACAGACTATTTGCCTTCAAATTTATTTGACTCTTGGTAAATTTGTGGGCATCGGAGTAGAATTGTGCTCCATATATTTTTTCAAAGTTTTTCTTTTTTTCTGAAATTTCTCAGGATGGACAACAATTGCAAATGTTTTGGTTACCAGCTGAGCAGTTAACTGTTTGCACTATCAAAAGTCAAACCGTTCATATATAACGCTATGTTTGGGGCCTGCGATTTTCTATCAATTTGTCAAACTGTGGTGAATTGGATGACGCAATGATACTGGAAGGTATGTCACAGGAATATTTTGAATACCAGTAGGATAACCAAAAATGAACCAGTTTTAGCAGAACTTCCAGACCAAGAATATGCAACTCCCACCACCAGAGGGCAGTGATGCCCCAAACCCCCCCCCCAAAAAAAAAAAAAAAAAGAACATGCTAGAACTAGCCTGTCCATTTTTGAGAAATTGGCCACTGCAAACTTTATGATGAGCAGTGGATTATCAGATCCTGAAAACATCATGAATAATAGGAACGCGGTCAGAGAAGATGCCCAAAGCTGAGCCGGTCAGGTTGGAAGGCCCTTGACATCAGGCTCTCAAAGATCTGGCTTCTGCTCCACTAGGGAGCAGATGGAAACAAAGTCTTTGCACGGGAAAAGCCTTTGGAATCATCATGGCTGACGTGGCACAACAACAGAAATGAGAAGGCACAATTGTGAATGTCAATGATTCCTTTAAACCTGAGAGGTACAAAGCATGAATCTAGGATGTTGTCAACAATGAAATGCAATGGCTAACATTTGACATTCTCAGTTTTAGGGAGCTGAAATGGATAGGCGAGGGCCATTTTGAATCACAACACAATTTACTAGCAGGGAATTTTTTTTGTGTGGACATCACTGCCTCTGGTGGTCATGGGAGCTACCCAGTGCTATAGCAGGGTATTTTACAGTCGAGAGGAATACTGCCAAATTTATCATCTCAAAGGACATTTCTAAATCTCTTGTGAAGTACAATGATTTCTGTGATGGAATTATATCTATATACATGCAAATATGTACAGTTAATAGGATGATTATTCAAATTTTTGTACCAACTACTGAAGATAGTGATCAAGAAATTGAAGAAGCTTGCCCATGCTTTCAGTTTGAAATTGGTTAAGATGCCTGGAAAATCATTGAATTTGGAAATGAAGAAGGAATAGCAACTGGAAAATATAGTTGAAGGCAAAAGTCAAGCTGAAGATCTCATTGAATAATTTTGTAAGACCAAGGACTTCTTTATCACAAGCACTTTGTGGGGGGGGGGGGGTGAGCGTGGCACAAAAGGCTAAATACTTGACAGATGGACTTTTCCAAATGAAATACATAGAAATCATACCGACGATATCTGTGAGAAGAGACAGTGGAGATGTTCAATACCAGTAGCAAAATCTCAACAAGGACTCACTAAGGAACAGAGTATCAGCAGCTCATAAGTACAGGTTGAAGCTGAATAAAATTAAGATAAGGCTACATGTGCCAAAACACGATTTTGAGTATATCCCACCAGAATATGGAGAGTACCACAAAAACAGATGTAGTACATTGAACATCAAGGACCAATAAACTGTTGTGGTAGAACATCATCTATAAATACAGCAAAAAGTCATTCAATAAATGGGATAAAATGATCAAAGGTGATGTCAGAAGAGACCCTGAAACTTGCTCTTAATTGTAGAGGAGCTGTGGTAGTTACATAACATCAAGCCAACTTGGGGGTATTTAGAGTGAAGGGGTGGAGTCTAGTATCTATCAGCTCACAGCTCAATGAAGCCTGCTTGTGGCAGGAATGGCATTCTCATGAGGAGTCTGGGAACGTCTTGCTCTCTGCCTTCATCTTTCTATAGGCAGGTCACCCTGAGCCTTGCTGTGACCTGTGAGAGCACATGCTCTCTGCTTGATCTTCCTGTTTGAGAGCATCACTCAAAGAGCTGAAGGAGGCAGGTGAAAACTTCCATCAGGGTTGAGATGTTTTCACCACCACTCGATCCATAAGACTTTCACCCACTGGCCTATAATCCTCCTGCATTTGGAATCATTGCATGTGCTCCATGAGTCTAAAGAGGAGTTTATGGACTAGTATCAGACATATGGGCTAATACTGAACTTGATCTGGACTGAACTGAGTTGCTTTTCCAATGTACAATTTCTCTTTAACATGACTTGAGTGTCTGTGGATTTGGTTCTCTAGTCAACCCAGACTAACACAGTAGCTAAGGCAAATATGATAAATATTGAAATCAAAGAGATGAACAGAAAATTTAAAAGGCTAGCTCAAAAAGACAGAGCCAAATATTATAATAAAGCATTCTGGCTGAGCTCTGGTGGCATAGTGGTTGTATGCGGGACTGTGGCCCACTGGGATGGAGGCTCATTTCCAGCAGCAGCTCTTTGGGAGCAAAGGCTGGGCCTCCTACTCCCACCACCAGAGAGCAAGGATGCCCAAAACAGAAAACAAAAACCAAAACAAAACAAAAAGCAGCATCTCAACCTAAAGAACATCAGAAACATGTCAAGACTTAAACTGCAATATTAAAGGATCATATGAGCAAAATACTGAATAAGGCAGGAAGCATCAAAAGAAAGAAGGAATACACAGTTATTATTTCAATACCAATGAGTAAACATTCAGACATTTTAAGAAGTAGCATCTATCATTACATTATTCTCTATTCACTCCTTTTTTTCAACCTGAACAACTATTATTTGCATATTCTCAATGCAAAACAACATTGAATGATCTTATATTTTGTCTTACAACATGTGCCACTGCATATATCCTTCATATTGTAAGATAACCTCCATTTTATTTCCTTGTTAGCAATTTGAATTTCAGCAAAAACTCTTGATAGATTTTCTTATTAAAACCTTTCATTTTAAAATCATGGATAAGTTCTAAAAATTCTGTGCATGTGTGTGTACTCAAATTATAACATCTTGAGATTTATCAAAACTTTGAAATTAGTATCTAATATATACTTCGTACTTCTGAAAAGTAGAAACGTTAGGGATAAAGGAGGTGGTCTCCACTGAACGCCAGCACGTAATGAAAATTAGCTGGCCATGCCATGATAAAGGGGTTGGAAAGAAAGCAGGCACACATTTGACACCTATGGAGGTAATCCAAAGCTGTACTTGCTCCAACCACGTTCACTTAGACACAGGTGAATGTCAACCTGGCACAGCGCTAGGCACCAGCAGCATGACATTACACATGCACCTGAACTGAGCCACTGAGTTCAACCAATACCCTCAACCAAGCACCCCAACCTCCCCTCCCTCCTGAGGTCAGGATTCTGTCTTTCAGGTGCTCTCTATTTGTGGGCAGGGGGTGGGATTTTCCCTTGTGTCAGGCATGCACCTGTGCACCCTCCCAAGGCTCACACACTTTCTTCTTGTTTTTGATTCCAGGAATTCTCTTTGGGGTCTATGAACTGTACTTTCCAGCCACTATTCCATTTGTCACTACCTAGAAATGGCCTTCTTCAGGCATGAAATCTCTTGTGCCCTGCCATTAGGTCCTGCATGCTGACCAGGCATAGCTTGTCCAATCTGAGACTGCATGGCCCCCAAACTTCCCTTTCCCTCATCGAAATTACTTGGATTTAAAAGTGCTTCTGCCAAATGAATTCATTCAGCTTTGAGATGCAAGAATTGACATGATCCATTCCAGAAATCTGACATTTCGTATAGTTTCAATTCTGTAATTATCACACATTTACTACTTTGCTTCTGTCTGATTACTGAATCCTTTAAGTATATTTTTATTTATCATTGGGTAGTCAAGGAATTTCATTTTCTCATTAGGTACACAAAAGCTCTGGTAACATAAGGGATGAGTCTATGAGTTTCTAATGACGATGTCAGTGGTGTCAACCCATCAGTCACGCCCAGGGAGAAAGACGAGACTGTCTACTCCTGTAAAGATTTGATCTTGGTGACCAAGGAGCAGTAAGTTCCACTCTGTGCTGTAAGATCCCCATGAGTCAGAATGGACCAGTGAGTTTAGTCCTGGTATACAGGACTCAAGCTGTTAAGCCTCCCAAAGCAGTGTTACACAGAGATCAGGAAAGATCCAGGAAGCTCAACTTGTGGGGACCAGCCGTGAACTTGCAAAAATGTCCCTTTTGAAGAATTACAGTGAGAAAGCTTCTCTTCCTGCAGTTTCTCTTATGTACAAGTAGTTGCATTTTCTCTACACTGAAGACAGCTGCATGTAGGGCAGGTGACATTTTCCTCTAAATTCTTAGTATCAACCGATTTAGGGAATTCCTTTTTAAGACGAGAAAAAGAACCTACAAAGAAAAAGTCATCTTACTTTAAGGACATTCACAAAGTTCAATTGGCTGAGGCCCTTCATGGAGTGTATAGATTCTGGGTCCTCACATTATACCTAAAGGCAAATCATCTATGTGACTGTGGCTTTAAATTCTGTGACTCCACCAAGAGTAGCCAGACTGTAGTCCAGTGAAAGATCCTATAGTCACCTCAGCTCTCTTTCCTGTTCTTTGTTAAGGATGTGAGATAAAAATCTGATTTACAGTCACAGAGACAACAAAGTTCCTAGTATGCATGCTATATACATGAACCTTTTTTTTTTTTTTTTTTGGTCTGAATTGAGTCCTTCTAATTTCTCTTGCCTTATTAGAAGAAAATCTAAACTTTCCAAAGACAAAATCCATTTTTTCTCTTTATTGGGATTGGGGAATTCTATCACACACACTCCCTAGGCCCTACCAGGTGACTTATTTATTAGTGCAGTTAACAGGGAAAGGAGCCCGGGGTGTAAGGGCTATCCATTGGGATGCACTCTCACGGCAGGCAGTGGGGAGCCAGCAGCAGCTCTCTGGAGAAAGACCAAGCTTTCTACTCTCGTCAGTAGTTCTAGTCTGGGAAACTCAGAGGCAGACACTATGAGTCGGCATCATTTCTTCATTATAAAAAGCTGGTCTGACCATTATTTTGAAATCTAGCTTTGTCGGGGGCCTGAGACACGGTCACAGCCCTGGTTCGGCCCACAGGGCTCTCTGTCTTGCACAACAGAACTGTTTGCTGCCGGCAAAGCCGTTGAATTCTTTCTTTTACCACTTGTTTTACAGATGTCGAAACATGGTTTTTTATTTCTTTTTTGTATATAAATGAAGGTCCTCTCCAACGAAAAAAAAAACTAGCTTTGGGGTACTAGATAGAGGGGTGTACAGGAAAACTTACTAAAATACAACGGAAGTTTTTTGTACCCTAAGAGGAATCTGATTATTCAAAACCAAGTTTCTATTTCAGTAATCAGCAAGATTAGACTTGTCATAGATCAAAAATGAACTAAAACATTAAAATAAATAAATAAATAAAAACTAAACCTTGAGTTTTGTGGGCTCAGGTTTATTTTTTTGTTTGTTTGATTCTTTAAAACTCAACTTTCATTCCCTAAGAAGAGGAGTCATCAGGGAGCATTAAGAGGCCAAAACATACTGCTTTGGGGGAAACACATCTCCCCCCCTGCCATTTCAAATGTGTAACAATCTCAAAGACCTGATTGTTAATCCATTTCTTTTATGACTCACCATATTGTGCAGTTTATCAGCCATGTGAATGCCCTTGCTAGTTGCCGTCAGACTTATTTAGACATGAGGAATCCACACGTGCATGTTTGTGCTGAGTGGGACCGCAGCCCTGGATTTTCGGAGATGGGAACTTTCTGAAGCACATCGTGAGGCTGCTTTCCAAATGGCCTATGAGTGGGTTTGAACACTGATTTTTTTTTTAATTACTTTGCCAGTATTTAACCATTGCCACCACTGAGGAGCACTAATCAGTGATGTGAGTCACTTATTCATCATAAGACATATACAAAACTACGGACCAGTGGATCTCAATGAATGGTGAAGCAGTGGGTATGCTTTGGGCTGCTCACTGCAAGGCTGGCAGAAGAACGCCCAGGTTGCTGGTCCAGTATGAGGTGCAGTCCCCAAGACTCACAGGGGCAGCTCTGCCCTACCCTACAGGGCCCATCTGAGTCACAATTGACTCGAAGGCAGTGAGTGTGTGCTTGCTTTTAAGAGCTTCAAGGCATAGTTATTTTCTTTCTTCTCCCTCTTACTAGTCACCAATATATGTTATTAGAATAGAAAATGCAAATAATTGTTTCTTGCATTAAGCTAATTGTGTCCAATATAGATTCACAGTAAGATGTCAAAAATAGTCTAAAAATGGTGAAATGTAAACACATCAAGTAATTGTTATAGACAAAGAAATATAAAAGATTATTTATACATTTTATTTTTATCAAGTAGAAAAAACTTATCTTGGAAATGTTAATGACAACATATGTACACACGTGCCTGATACAATTGATATATGAATTATTATAAGAGCTGTAAGAGCTCCCAATAAAATGATCTATTAAAATTTAAAATAAATTTAATTTTTTAAAAGGATCTCTTTTTTCTTGCACTTTTACAATGCAATGCACTTTTTCTTGCACTTTTTTCAATAATGTCATGATAGGTAGCAGAAATCTTTGTCTTACTCTCAATATAAATCATCTGGATAACAATGTAAAAATATAAATCACCTGGATAACAATGTAAAAAGCTACAAAATAATTTAACCACACTTATTTATCAAAATAGTAGTAAATCTGAGAATATGAAAATGCTAAGATATCATAAGAATGCAAGTAAAATGTGACAGTGGGTGGTAGATCAAATGAAAATAATAATTTCTCACTTATCACGGATTCATGAGGGTAGCAGGGTGGGTGAGGGAAGGAAAAATGAGGAGCTGATACCAAGGGCTCAAACAAAGAAAATATTTTGAAAATGACCTTGGAAATATATGTTCAAATGTGCTTGATACAATTGATGTATGAATTCTTATGAGAGGAGTAAGAACTCCCAATAAACTTATTTATTACAATTTTAAGAAAAATGCTAAGATAACACTCTTGAATTGAAGGAAAATTTATGTCTGTCACGAAACAGACATATTTATAGAGTCTTTCTAATTTTAAAGCTGGAAGCTTATTTATTTATTTTTTTAATTCAAAAGATTTCCTTAAGAAATTTTTTATGGAATAATTTAAGAAAAACAGATTAATAAAAGTTCAACATTTTCTAAAATAAATATGTCATGTCCAGCTGGGAACATATAATTCAATATAAAAACTCTATCTAGAGATGATTTAACTACATAGAAGAAAAAGGCAATAGACAGTACCTATCACTTAGCAAATCACTTGGCAGTTATATAGAAAAGCTACTATAATCTTAAAAAAGATAATAAAACTTGACATTTCAAATAGGTATAAAAACAGAACAGAAATCCAAAACCCACATTCTTAGAGTCCATCCTGACCTTCAATGACCCTACAGGAAGGAGAAAACTGTCCCATATGGTTCCCAAGGCTTTACCTTTTTATAGATGTTGACTGTCACACCTGTCTCTCCTGGAGGTGATGGGTTTGAGTTACTGACATTTCAGTTAGCAACTGAGCAATTAACCACAGTGTCACCAGGTTAATTCAAAATAAAAGCAAGTGTTAATTAAGAAGATTCTTAAAGAAAGAATAGAGGTCTCTTGTGGTCCAATGGGTTAAGTAGTTGATAACTAAAAGATCAGTGGTGTGAACCTATCAACTCTCTTTAGGGAAAGACGAGACTGTCTGCTCCATTAAAAGTGTTCTCTCTTGGAAACCCTATGGAGAAATTTTACTTTGTCTTAAAGGATTGCATTAACTCATCAGAAAAGAGGTTTATAATGGTGATCAAGTAAACTTTAATTTGCAAATAAGTCTCCAAACATACTCAAATTTATTATACAGAGACATAAAGAGATCTAGGAAAGTTAAAGTAGTTTAACCAAAGACAGATGATATTTTAAGAGGGATAGAAGTGTATAAATGAGGGAACAAAATGCATACATAAAATATGTCTTTCATTCAAAAATAATAATATAGAGTGCTAAAACATTATATCAATTTTGGACATATAAGTCAATGATTCAGATATTGGGATTCATAACTGTCCTACAATTGACTATGTTCTCTTCTCAACAGTGTTTTAAATTCTACATCATGAACTAAATTAATCACACTATCAACAGAAATACCACAGTTCATAGGAATCTGAAGGATAATGTTCGCTAACATAAAGCTATAATGATATTTCTAAAGTAAACCAGAAACACATATAAATTGCTCATATATGAATGGATTTGGGGCTCACACTGAATTCGAGGTGCTATCTGAAAACCATTCATTTCTATGTTATGACCCTGTGTGATACTAACCCCCAGGAGGAGTTCACTGAAGATATGGAGGCTGTAGCAATTGTGTGGTGAAGAAACTGGATGGTGCCTGTCTTTAGAAAGAATAGTGTCTGGGGTCTAAAAGGTTTGTCTTTGAACCAGCATCTGAATAAGATCTCCACTGGGCCCATACAAAAGGAACACATCACCTCCTGTAATTCAAGGATTGTGAATATTAAAACACACACTTGGAGGGAATGTTATCAGCGCTTAAATGTGAACACCCAGTTTTTGAAGGCTGTGAATAACAGTAGGAACCCAAAATACATTTGCAGAACCCATACATGGATTAACTTTGCAGTGAGTCCCCAGTGACCAAAGACCAGGGGTGTGAGTAGTCTTATTATCATGCAACATTCAGTGGTTTGTCTTGCATTGTTTTTCTCTATTTTGTTTTTGATGTTTTCCTGTATATGATTTCCAGGATGAGTAGAACTATAAAGACAATGATCATCTTAATGGTTTCTTTAGAGATATAGCCAGGAATAGTTGGGGTGGGGGCGGTCATTTGGGAACTGATGACAGTACTAGAGGGATGTCAATGTCCTAAAGTTGATCGTGGAGATAACTGGAGAGCTCTTGGTAATAAGATAGAAATGTTAAGTTGTATGATATGTAAAATACATGGCAATATATTGTTTAATTAAAACTAAAACTAAACAATTGGGGTTGAGAAAGAACAATATTGAACTTTCACTTGAGAATGTTTCTTAAATTTTAACTTTAATTAAGATTTTAATTTTATGAGTGTATCTTACCTTTGTCATTATTAATTATTAATATTATATTCATAACACATCTTAATTGCCATCTACTCTTTTTTCAGAAATTTAAGAAGCTCAGATGGGGCAAAAAAGCTGTATAAATTAAAATCTTTTAATTGGAAGAGTCTCCAGGTTACTCACAGTACCAGTCTAATTTGGTTAGTTGGGGCTTCAATCAGATAAAGGCTTTCATGTCAAATGAAAAATTTTAAGTTGATCTCAGAATTAATATTATGAGAAACATTGAGGGCTTCTATGATGTTAATTAGGCTCTTTGATGAGAGACTAATTTGTTACATAGATTACAAGTCATTTGCTTTTTTTCCAGAAAAGACTAGACCTTAACATTGCCATGTTTCAATTATCGAATCATTTGTAATGAATCAAGCCTGAAATTAGTTCCGAAGTACAAGCCCTCCTCGATACCTCAGGTTAAATCATATTATGAAGAACTGTTCAGCAGCACTCAAAACCCTCTTGTTGTGAACAATAAAATAAAGATAGGATTAGAAGCTAGACTCTCAGTCATTTCACGAATAAAAGTGGGATTGTCAGGTAAGCACTGGACTACTTAACCACAAAGCAAGTGGTTCAAATGCATCTGCCTCTTGGCAGGAAGATAAAGCTCTCTGTTCCCCCCCCCCCCCAGAGGGACAAGCTGGTGATCCCTTCACTGTGAGCTGGAGTTAACTGGAAGTGATAGATTTTAGTAAGGTGTTATCAGAACCTATAAATTAAAAGAATTAAAGGTCACAACAAAAGTTGCATATATCTAACCTTACAAATATCTGAATCATTCCTTGGCTTAGATTTTGGAATTTTCCATTTTGGTTCATTGTTTCTTAGATTGATTCATATTTAAATGAATTTTTCTAGTAAGATGATTAAAATGTCAAAGTTTGAATTAAAAATGATAATTTCTACAATAGCTCAAAAAGGATTTTGTTCTGCACTTAATTATGTCCTCTCTGAGATAATGAAATACAATGTAGCGAACTTCTCTTAGTATTCAATTATTATTTTTTTTTTATTTTGAAGTAGTTGTGTAATCTGTCCTCAATTATATGGATTAGTGAGGGGGCACAACGAAAGGACAGCTTTTCAGGGCCATTTGCTCCATGGTTCCACAGGTCTAGAGTGAAAAACTCAGCAATACTAGGAAAGGTTTATGGCTTGTCAGAGATCATTTTTATTACTCTGACCCTCAGTATGGGAGATGGGAGAGGGAATTATGAGACCTAACACAGGTCGCTAGATAAACAGTCATCTACAGAGTGCTTTGCAGAGGAGAATGAACAAAGGGACTAGTGGACAAAGAAACAAAATCAATGAATGCATATTTCTTTATTCTTAGATAGCTAGATCCATAGATCCATACGTAACCACATAGATAACCAATAGATTTAAAGCAGAGGTTGAGAAAACTGCTCCTGTCCCAGAAAATTATTTCTGAGTTTTATGGTCTCTGTCACAACTATTCTAATCTGTCACAATTATTCAAACTATTCTACTATAGTAGCACAAAGTATCCACAGAATATGTAAATCGTTGGCCTTGTCTTTTCCAGTAGAACTTTACGTACACAAACAGGTGTATGGGTGGACCTGGCACAGGGACGGAAGCTATCCTCACTGCCATAGATTTGCTGCTGAGTCCTCACATCCCTCAGGGAGGGCTAGAACTACCCTGTGAGTTTCTGAGACCGTGACTCTTTTCTGGAGCAGAAAGCACAGTTTTCTCCCTTGGAGCAGCTGTGTTTTCCAACTGCTGGCCTTCTGACCTTCTTAGCAGCCCGATGTGTAGCCACTATGCCACTAGGGCTCTTTGTAGACAGAAATTAGCCACCTCTTGGAGGATGAGTATCATGGAAATATAAATAATAATAAAATATGCAATACTTTTTATTAAGAATGCCACACAGTCAGTGGATCTTACAAAATGTCTTCACTGAATTTTACTAACCTTTTCTTTGTGCAATTTATGATTAAAATTGACAAACATATTTAATTCCTAAATAAATAGTACTTATTAAATGTGTTAACAGGGTTGAGCCCCGGTGGCATAGTGGTTGTGCGCGGGACTGCGGCCCACTGGGATGGAGGTTCGATTCCAGCTCCACGGAGCAAAGGCTGGGCCTCCAACTCCCACCACCTGAGGGCAGTGATGTCCTCCAAAAAATAAACAAACAAAAAAAAATGGTAACAAATGAAATGTGTAACTTCAAAGGCAAAATTGTGTCAGCGTTCATTGACTTGTGAAAAATGTGAGCAGTTTTTTCAATAAATGAATAATAATTCTCTAATACTGGACAACAGATGTCCTCAATTTGTTGTGTAAATTCCCTGTGTATTTCTACCTAAATCCAGACAATGAGAGAAAATAAATGAACCAAACCTGGATTGCAGTGTTTGCCAATTTGGGTGATACGAATGATTCTACCATGGCAATAACAAATCATCAATGTGTCATCACTAAATCCACAGTAGGAAGTTATGTGAAGAGCCTCACCAGAATAGAATACCCCCATCATCCATATACAATGCACATAGACACCTTCAGAAGCACACAGACTAGTGAAATTTAAAAAGATCATTAGTGAATGAGATTTTGTACTTACTATTCTGGTTACTGATATAACTTATTTGTAAGTCAAGCTAAGTGTAATTAATTGTAATGCAATTTAAGTTTTAATAAGGGCCACTAATCACTTGTTCCTACAATTTCCAAATTGTTAACAATGGAATCTTGTCTTATATTCCAGCATGTTAATTTCTCATAAAGAATATAGGACAGAACTTGAAAATAGAATATTTTTGATCATTAAAAAAAAACAGAAAACTATACTGTTTAATAATCTCCATGCTTTATCTAAAAATTTATGTTATTAACCAAATTATTCAGTTCTCTATTTTTTGCAGACTGAAAATCTATGAACCAAACTGAAGTTTTAAAATGTTTTATTTTCTCCTAAACCTTTCTCTCTGTCTCAAAAACACTTTTGAATTATTTTACTATGTCTTCACTATAATCACCTATTTAGAGGACATTTTACATAAGAAACAAGGCTTTAAAAGGCACAGTGCTGACGCTGGTAAAAAGACTGTCTTGCATTTTGTCCCTGCAGCATTCTTTTTTTCTAACTATAGTGCTTAGTCGCAATTTGAAAAAAACAAAACAAAAAACAAGACTACAGCAACAACAAAAACAGAAACAGTACTTTTGATCGGTACTCGGTTTTCTGCCAATGAGAGTGACAATGAGAACTAATCGCTGTTGATTGTTCAGGACCACATGTAATAAATGTTGAACATCTAATATTAAATCAATTATGTAAATAAGCATAACTATTAGATGCTCTAATTACTTAATTTAGAAATTGCCATTGGGAACAAAAGCAGGAGACCATCACTATTACTGACTAATTCTATGATGCCAACAGGCAAAGAGCATTATATTCCAGTTAGGTTCCAATTAAATTAATGAAGCATCTTTGGCCTGAGGCTTACCTGTTGGACCGCTCACTGCAAGATCAGCATTTCACAACCAACCACCAACCACTCCAATGAGAAAAAAAATGGGGCTTGGTCCTCTTGTGCAGGACCTACCATCTAGGAAAGGAAAGTCCTGCCCTGTCCTAAAGAGTTGCTGAGTCAGAAGTGAGTTTTCATGTGGAGGCAAGGGGAGGACAAATGAATTAGATGTGGATTTATTCTCTTACTCTTACTTTCTTGGGTTGAGATGGGATGGGATCTGAAGATGGCTGAGAATCGGGGAAGGGAGAGATGTTATTCCTATTTTTATCCAGTGGCCAGGGAAGTGGCAAAACTTGCAAATAGCTGCATGTTTTACACAAAGAAGGATTAGAAACACCTGTGTGCGTCAAGAAACCTGCACTGAGAAATCCGCCGGAGATTTGAGTGTACCTTGGCCTGATGCGCAGGGCAGCTAGACAGTTTTGTGCAAGATAGGGAGCACATGCCCATCTGGTAATTTGACTGGGAGCATTTAGCCTTTGCAAACAGACAACTAGGGCCTTGCAGAGAAGGCCCAGTTGCACTGATGAATAGAAATTAAGTCGGGAAGACAATATTGCAAAACCAGTTTTAAGCTTTTTTTTTTTTTTTTAGTTCTTTTCTATAATCACCCACTTTGACTAGAATTTCCTTTTTTAAATTATATTTTCCATAAGAGATAGGATTTAAACTAAAAGGCTGCCATGATACTGCCATGAACAGAGAATGTACTAGAACTTAGCACACTTTGTATACTGATATCTAGATAGCACATGAACAACCCAGAAGATAGTTGCAGTTCTAAAGTGTGGAACTGATTGACAGATACAAAATTGACTGATTGTATTCTGGATTTATCTTGGTTCATCTTTCTACTGTACAGCAGAAAAAGGGATTAAATATAAAATTAATTTTAATTATAAAAATGCATGGACATCTACTTTGTGGAATTCAATTTGTTTCAAGTTTGTGTTTGAACACTGAAAAGTTCGAAACCTGAACATATCTTCCTCATAATAATGGAAGCCACAACATTGGTTCTGAGGCCCCCAAACGGCTCTTATAAATTCACCGTGGAGGCTTTATTCTTCTTGCCTACAGTCTTATAGCAACAATCAACATTCAGTTGTTTTTGATGTATCCTAATTAATAGTAACTTTTCAACTTCTTCCATAATCTAGGGGCCTTTGTATGATAACACTTTTTTTGCTTCATTAACCACTGTAATAACATTTTCCCCTGAAATGTTGATAATTTCAACTTAACTATGCTGCATTCAGCAGCCAAATCAGATAAACAGTGACCAAATTCAAATTTTGCAATTTCTTTCATTAATTCTTAAGGAATAAGAGTTTTCCTGTTAGCTTTACTGCTGATCTCACTCATCTTCATGTGTACACTCATTATAATATTTTAAACAAAGTACAAAAAATAAGCTCAGTAATAAATGTTTAAATGCACTAATACAAGCAATGTATATTGTGTGCTTAAAACTTAAACTGAAGCATCCCCAGTTTGTGTTGGAGGCAAGACAAAAAATTTATTTACTATTGGCCAGTATAGATTTTTTTCAAGTTGAATTTTCAGAATGACTATTAAAGTTGCAAACATTGAGCAAATACATATACAGTCTTGTTCTAGTAGCACAAATTTCTAGATTGGAGCTATTTAAGAACTGCAGTGTCTCTGTACACGTTCTTCATATCTTCTACATGTAGATTACTTCAATGTGTTTTGACTACACTAACATTTGCAGAGCATTTCCTAGGTGTGGACACAGGGCTGTATACTTCATAAGCATTATATAAATGTGTAATTATTGACATCCTGGTTATAGGCTTTTCTTATTAGCATAAAGTTTCAGATAAGATAAGCAAGTTTTAATAGCTAAGTAATATCTCATAAATTGTCCTGCTAGTCCATGGAAAATAAGGAATTTGAACTTATTATTTTTAAAAGGCTGCTTAATAGCAAAACAAGGTTGTGGGAAAATGAATGAGAATACCATAAATTTGGGCGGATATAATAAATTTGCTCTGCCAGTTAAGCAGACACATTTCCCTAAAAATAAACCACTAAAAATAACCATTACTTTCAAAAACTCTGTTTTAACAAAATAGCCAAGTGGAAGAGATAGAAAGGGAGAAATTTAAAAGCATAGTCATATAAAATAAAAATGAAGGCTGAACATGATAGTGGGATAAGATAAATTAAATAGAGGAAAACACTAGGAGGCAGAGGGCATTTATAGAGATCTAAGCAAGTCATGGAGATATGTAAATATATTTATATATGATGATGGAGAAATAGATCCATGTACACATATTTATAGGTTTAGTATTAAAGAAGCAGGTGGACATTTGGCCTTTATTCAAGTAATCCCTCAACACAAGAATACTTTGTTTTAGTAATATGGCACTCTGAGATGCTTACCTTCCTGATATGATCACTGAAACCAAAGTAGATGCATAAGCAAATGTGGTGAAAAATGTTGATGGTACCCATCTATCAAAAGATATAGCATCTTAAAGGCTTGAAGGTAAACAAGAAGCATCTAGGTGAGAAGCAAAAAGTCCACAAGGAAAAAGGACCCCAATCTGCATAATCATGAGATCTCAATGGGATCAGGCGTCGGGCAACAAATACCCAGAGCAAAAAAAAAAAAAAATACAATGTGAATGGAGGGCTGCGGGCGCGTGTGGAGTGGAGGCACAAAGTCAGTGTGTAAGCAATTGGACATCCCCTTCCTGAAAGGACATAGAGAGAAGTGGGTCTGTCAAGGTGCAGTATAGCACTGATGAAATATACAGTTTTCCTCTGGTTCTTCAATGCTTTTCGTTGCCCACTATCTTCCTCAATTCTACCTTAACAATCTGGCTAAATAAGAGAATGTACCTGGGTCCAGAGAAAATCTGGAAACACCAGGAATACAGGACATATAAACTCCTCGGGACCAATAATGAGAGTAGGACATACCAGGAGGGAAAGGGGAAGTTGGGGGGAGAAAGGGGTAACTGATCATAATGAACTACCTATAACCCCCTCCCAGAGGGGTGGGCAAAAGACAAGGGCATAAGGGAGACATCATACAGCCTGAAAGACATGAAAAGTAATAATAGTTTATAAATTATCAAGGGTTCATGAGGGATGAGGAGGAAAAGGGGAAGGGGGAATAAGTTGATACCAAGGGCTCAAGGAGAAAAAAAATGCAAACCGATGATGGCAACATATGTACAAATGTGCTTGACACAATTGATGGATGTATGCATTGTGATAAAAGTTGTACAAACCCTCAATGGAACAATTTATATATATATATATGTATATATATATAATTAAAAATATTAGCAATTTAAATTAAATTCAAAGGAAACACGTTTTACTTTGCTTAAAATGGAAAGCAGCTTAAATGTTTTAGAAGACACGAAATAATAATTTGGGATTGTTTTGTGTTTCTAGGAGTAAAGAAAAGATGATTATTAAATGTTCAGTATATTGTACCAATGCTCTAAGAAATATTCTGGCTGTATGTCTTCAAAGATATAGTTGTTTGTACATTGAGCAGTTATCAGTATTTTCAATATTCTTCAGTAGCATTGCAATTCAAATGCATCAATTTTTCTGAAGTATTTCCTATTCAGTGTCCTACTTCTGCAGGAAGATGAGATGGCTGAAAATACCAAAGCATGGGTCAAGCAAATTTTAGTTCTCAAAATGATTTCCTTGTTCCTCAATACTTTAAAAAGAACATGTGCAGTAGATTTTTCCAAAGAAATAAATCATGTGATTTCTTGACTATTGTTTCCACGACCATCTATTGCTGATCAAGACAAGAGGAAATTGCTTACAACTTTCATATGCCTTTTCACGGTGATGATGCTTACTGATTCAGTTGTCAGGATTTTGTGTTCTTTGCATTACATTGAGGAGTCTTGACAGTATCGTGCTCCCCAGTGTGTCCAATACTGTCGTCTCAAGTTCAAAATTGTGATACAATCTGCAGGAGAAAACTGGGACTTGTATTCTTGTAGCTGATTATAGTCTTGGAAACTCACAAGGACAGTTCTACCCTGTTCTAGAAGGTCACTATAGTCCTGCATCAACTCAATGGTGGGGAGGGGTTTGTTGTTTCTGTTTGTATTGAATTGAAATACATTTTGAGATGGAAAAGCAGACAAGTTCAGTGTCACCACTGCTGACCAATACTTTTCTAAGAGCCCTACTGTATGGTCCACAAAAAGAAAAAGAAATGGAAAACAGCTCTATGAAGAACAGTCAGAGGGAGAGGAGTCAAAATGGTGTCCAGGTGGAATCACCGCTCAATGCTCTTGCTATTAGACCAGGAAATGAAGAGGTAAGGATGTCAATACTGGGAGGTGTGTGCTAAAATAGATTCACTGTACTGGGATCTGTTTCAGACTTCCTTGTTAGGTTTTCACCTACAAAGCAATTCAAGAACTCATTGAGACATACTAAGTTCAAGCATCTGCCTGAGGGCTCCATTATCCCCTACGCAGGTACAGCAGGATGACATATGTCACCAAGACCCACAGCGAGCATTAATTTCCCCAGGCTGATGCCTAAACGTGGTCATAATCCCAGGCTAGCAGAGAGTTTCTGAGAGCTAGCCACAAGACCTCATACAAGAGTTCCCCTTGCTGATCTCCTCCCTGCACCTGCTCTCTGGCAACTGCACTCCTCAGGCAGGACCAGAAGGACTTAATTGGCCATCTTGTTTCTGCCCCTCTCCAGAGCTCCACAGCCAGACCATGGGTATTGATCAATGATTAGACAATAATTTGGAGCAGTTGAATAGCTGCTGGAATATTGACCTGTGACAGAACAGTTTCCCAGAGCACAACTGTATAGCGCCGGGACTGACACAGAAGTACAGTCACAGACAAATTCTGATCTGGTGGACCTCAAACCCGTTCCCCTAAGCTGATTCCCTTCCCTTGGGGGACAGTGCGGCAGAACTCTGATATCAAGGTCCCCACAAGTTTATTATAAAAAGGAAAAAACAACTTGGTTTTTATATTACTTCCAATTCCAGTCTGTGGTCCTTTGTGTAACTTTGAATGGCATTCTGCAGAACTCTTCCCATTAGCATAGTACATCACCAGAAGAGTAATCTCCTGAACATAGCCTAAGATTTTAACATAACAAAATAGGAAAAGGCAACAGGGCCTAATAGGCCCAGCTCAAGGCAAAAACTGGCTCTACCACTTTTGAGATTCATAGTGTCTTTAAAAGGCTTCAAAATGTAGCTTCACAGTCCAGACCAGTGTAGTGCCCTCACTACATCCCTGCCTCAACTGGCCAGTAACTTGCCTACAGTGACCTGCCTCAGCCCAGACTCTGAAGTGCAGCACTGCCATCAGTCACTGAGTCACCACAACACCCTTCTCACGTAACAGTCTGACATACCACCATAATAGGCCACGGGTAGTCCTTGAGAACACTCAGCACTTTCACAGAGATACAGCTAAGGGCCAAAATCATGATGATCAGTTCTTCCAAAGTGATATGCAAACAGCATGCCTCAACACCCTCAACAAGAAAACCAAACTGCAATAAGGAAGGAAGTTGTAAACCTAACAATGCTCATAGAAAAATTAGACATGTAATGGCTACAAAATGAAATCTTCTGAATACTGCTTGCAGTAATATAGGCTATGAGGGAAACAAAACAGAATAAGGATAGGACACAATGATAGAGGAGATAAAGTCCACAATAGTGGGGATGGAGTCCACACTACAAGGGGTAATAAAAGTACTACTGTAATGGCTGAGGTAACAGAAGCAAAATATGAGATCGCACACCTCACCAACAGACTAACAGAAGTTGAGAAACCTTCCAGTGATAGTGAGGACAATTGGAAGAAGTAATCAAACAGGAAAGACACTCAAACAAGATAATAAAAGAGGTAGAAGAAAACCTGAGATCAAAGACAGATGCTATGAAAGGAATAAAATTCACATAATTGGTGTAACAAAACAAGACAATAAAGAAGTCAATAGATAAACTAACAAGGGGATTTCTGGAAGCACACTTATGCACCTTGATGAATGAGAATCAGACACTCATACGTGAAGCAGAGAGGACACCAATTCGACTAAACCTTAGGGAGAACTGAAAGTAGTTTTATGATCCAACTTTGAGGAAACGAGAAAACTTTGAGAGTAGCAAGAGAAAAAATTGTGGTCATGTACAATGGTGCTCAGGTAATAATATGCTCAGAGCTATCAGGCGATACCATGAAGAATTGGAGAGAGTGTAGTAAAATCTTCCGAAAGCTGAAAGGAAACAAAACAAACACCAGCTCAAGAATCCTCTATACTGCCAAACTCTCGATATTAAGATAGACGATGAGGTAAGAGTCTGTCAGGACAAGGAAAAATCTATACACCATAAGGCATCCAATCTTATGGACAATCCTGCTGACTCACTATGAGCAGAAAAGCATCCACTAAGCACAAGCAGGAGACCATCAAGTAGCTCAACTCCACCTAGAAGCCAACTAAAAACCAATTACCAAGATAACCAATTACGAAGATCTTCTGTGATATAAATAGAAACTGGCCTCAACTAGAGAGGAAATTAAGAATTTTCCAGAAACTAATGCGAGTGAGAGTAAAATGCACCCAAAGCTATGAGATGCAGCAAAACAAGTTGTAAGAGGAAGTTTGACAGCAATAAATGCATATATGAAAAATGAAGTGATTCTTATGATTGATATATTATCACAAAGTCTCTGGGAACTAGAAAGAAATGATAAAATCAGGGCAGGGTTAAATAAGTGAGAAGACCATAGAACAATTAAAAAAAAAATCAATGTATCAGAAAGCTGGTTCTTTGAAAGAATCAAAAGAATTGACAGACCACTGGCAAGCTCAACCAAGGAATGGAAGGAGCAAACATCAATAGAGAGGGTGAAGGATGAAACAGTGGAAATCACAATGGACCCCAGCAACATAAAAGGATAATCACAATATATTATGAAAATATGTAATCCAATGAATTTAACACTGTGGAAGACTACTTGGAAAGAAAATCCCTCCCTAGATTATCCCCGACAGAACCTCCACAGACACATAGCAAATAAGAAATGGTTATCAATAAAAGAAAGTAGTTATCAAGAAAGTAGTTATCAAAAAACGACTAATTTAAAAAGCTTCTGGACCATATGGGGTCACGGAAGAATTCTAGAAAGCATTCAGGGAACAGCTGACACTGATCCTCCACAAATTAATCTGCAGCAATGGTCCTCAACCTTCCTAATGTTGTGACCCTTTAATACAGTTCCTCATATTATGGTGACATCCAACCATAAAATTATTGTCATTGCTATTTCACAACCATAATTTTGCTACTGCTGTGAATCGGGGAACCCTGTGAAATGGTTGTTCAATCCTCAAAGGAGCTGTGACCCAGAGGTTGAGAACCATTGTTCTAGAGCATAGAAAAAGATGGGAAAATTCCCAAACTCATTCTACGAAGCCAGTAAAACTTTGGTAATCAAACAGAGCAAGGATCCCACAGGAATAAAGAACTACAGAGCAATATTGCTAATGAACAGAGATGCAAAAATACTAAAAATATTAGTCACTAGAATACAAAAGTATATAAAACATGATCAGGTGGGATTCATTTCAGGGATGCTGGGATGGTTTAACATCCCAAAACCATCAATATTACTTACCTCATTTAAAAGAAAAAAAGATAAAAATAACATGATAATATCCATAGAAACAGAAAAAAGCATTTGACAACATCTGACACCTGTTTCTAATTCAGACATTCAAGATTATAATAGAAGAAAATTTCTTCAAACTAATATAAGATATCTACAAAAAGTCAACAGCCAGCATCATAATCAATGGGGAAAAGACAGAACAATCCCAAAGAAATATGAACTAGAAGAGAATGCTTCTTGTCCACACTTCTATTCAACATTGTACTGTTGGCTCTAGCTAATGTAGCAGAAGGACACTAAAGCTATCTGACTGGGACAGGAGGAGGTGAATCTATTGCTATTTGCAGATGACATGATCTTATGATTCAGAATCCCCAAAGCTCCAAAACAGGATTTCTGAAAGTGGCAGAGCAATATAAAGTGTGGCAGGATACAAGATCAACAAACAGAAGTCCATTGATTTGCTATATACATTGGTCAAAACCAAGGAGAGGTGATAAAGAAGGCAGTACCCTTCACAATAGCCAAGAACAAATTGAAATATCTAGGGATATATTTAATCAAAAAACCAAAAGATGCAAACAAGAAAAACTTCAGGACCTTACTGCAGAAATCAACAGCGACTTCCAAAAATGGAAGAATAGTCCATGCTCATGGATCAGAAGACAACGTATAATAAAGATATCAATCTTATCCAAGGAATTATGTATATCTAACGCTATTCCAGTTCAAATACAAACAACCGTTTTCTTTCTTTTTCTTTTCTTTTTTTTTTTTTTCACATCACTGCCCTGGTGGGAGTACCAATAACCTTTTTCAATTAATTGGATAAACTGACCACCATTTTCATTTGGAGTGGGAAGAAGCCCAGAATTAGCAAAGAATTTATTGAGAAGAAAGATAAAGTTGGAGGGCTCACTTTATCTGTTTAACTAAACAGCCACAGTGGTCAAAACAGCATCATACTGGAATAATGACAAATACTCTGAGCAATGGAAAATGACAGAAAACTCAGAAATAAAATCATTAGCATATAGACAACGGATCTTCAACAAGGGCCCACAAAAGCACCAAGTTGTAGGTGGATGCCCTCTTTAACAATGGATATCCACTATTGGTGCTAAAAACAATTGATATCCACCTGTAGAATTTTTTTTTTTAAAATGCTTACTTCACCCTTGGACAAGAACAAACTCCGGATAGAACACAGACCTTAGATGCAAAACCTCAAACTATCAGGAACCTAAACTAAAAAATCAGGACAAACCTAAGAATCTTGGTTTAGGGAATACATAGGTTAATTGCAATAAGGAAGAGTATATACACAAGTGAAACTGAAATCGATAAGTGGGATAGTAAAGATAAAATACCTGTGTGTGCATTGAAAGACTTCACCAAGAGAATAAAAGAGAACCTACAGACGGGGAGAGGATTTTTAGCAATGACACAACAGAAAAAGGCCTTATTACTAAAATGTACATTACCCTCCTAGCCTGCTAACAGAGGAAAACATTCAATCCCCTGAGGAAGTGGGCAAAAGACCTAAATAGATGTCTCAGTAGGGTGGAGATCCAAAATGCTAATCAACATGAGAAAGTGCTCCCAATCATCAGCCATCAGAGAAAGGCAAATTAAACAACCAGGAGATACCGGAGTACAGCACAAATCAGAGAGCAGCACATTTTGGAGGGAATGGGTGGGACAAGAACTCTCTTCCTCCTGGTGGTCATAAACTTATTACAACATCTGTAGAAAGTGACCTGGTGATATTTAACGCAAATGGAAATTGAGCTACCTAATGACCCAAGATTCCTCTCTTGGCTATATATCTAGAAGAGGTAAGAAATAGACCACAACCAATTGTCTGACTCCAATGTTTATTTTGGTGCAATTCCCAATCACAAAGAATAAACGATTTAAATTTTCATCAACAGACTAGATTTAGAAATCCCTAGTACCAACACAGAACAGAGTACTAGCATCCCTTGAAAGCACTGATGCTCACATACAGCATATCATCTCCTGGGAAGCACTGGAAGACATTCTTCTAAGTGAAGTTAGCCAATTAGAAAAGGACAAGCTCCACATGTGTCCCCTGAAGTACATATAATCAGTACAGTAGGTATAAGAGAAAAGCCACTTATCTCATACTATACAATCAGGTGGGGTCAGACCAAAACCCAAGACATGCATACTATTCCAATGCAAAGAAGGGGAAAGGGGGGAAGGTGGAGGAAGAAAATGGGGGCAAGAAAAGGGGAATAATGGCACTGGGGTAGCAGGTCGATAACCCACCTGGGAAAGAGTATTGGTTAGGTCTCCACCGAATTGGGAATGTTTATGCAGAACCCATGACGGTGCACCAAATCTTGAGGACAATGTAACCACCTGGTGCAACTCATGAAGAGTGGGCTACAGTGCTGGGCCCAATAATAGCCAACTGAGCCCCTCCCTAGAACTATGTGCTACAGAGGACAACACTAAGCCTACAGGTTGGGGAGAGGGACTGGCCTGCCACGTCCACACAGAAGCAAACCAAGAAGGAGGACTAGAATGTCAGTGTCTAGACTCCGTATCAAGCTCAGAGGTCTGCGTCTCTGCACAGAGCTTGCTGCTAAGGCACAAAGAGGGATGTCGGGTCAACAACAGCGCGAGGCAAAATGTCCTCTCACTGGAGCATACTGCAACAGAGGACTATCTTTGGGACATGCAGGCAGGAGTTAGTGCATATTGAACCCACTACATCAGGGTGATCCAAGGAGGAAACATAAGAGATTAGCACTGGGAGTAAAGCCAAGCCACAAAGCCCCAGATGAGCCCCCCAAATAGACTGCAACTTGCCCAGGAACAGTGGGGAGGATGTCCTAAAGGTCAACAGACAGACCTGGAATTATATATGTTTTTTTTCCTCCTAATAATTATTATATATGAAAATTATTACTTTCTCTTTCTTTTTATGCAATCCTTTGTTTTCTCTTTGTTTTTGTCTCCATTAGCTTTGCTTTGTCTACCTGTATAAGGTAGGCATAGGAAGCAAGCCTGAAGAAAAAACAATAGGACTGACAGTTCTGGAGAGACTGGCAGGGAGAAAGGAGGTGAAGGATAGGAGAGGTGAGCAAATGCAATGGACAGAGAAACAATTAGAGAATCACAATTTCAACAACCAGGACGATGTAGAGATCCTGGGGGTAGTGGAGTAACATAAATCCAGCTGTGAAGAACTACTAAGAGACAGAAGAAGGGTGAGAATGATGGTGGGGAGGAGGAAAGTAAAAGGAAACAGAGCAAAGATCTATGAAGCAAACAAAATGCTTGCATGAGTAAATGTGGTGAAGAAAGCTGATGGTGCCCAGGCATCAAAAGACACAGCATCTGGGGTCATAAAGGATTGAAGTCAAATAAGCTGCTATCGAGCAGAAAAGCAACTAGCCCACATGGAAGAAGAACACCAGTCTGTGTAATCATGAGTTGTTGATGGGATCAAGTAACACGCATCAGAAAGCCCAAAACAAACAAACAAAAACTGTTGAGAAAAAGAGGAGTTGGAACAGAGACCCCAAACACTTCTGCAGTCAATGAGACATCCCCTCACAGAAGGGTCACAAGGAAGGAAGGAATCAACCAGGGAGCAGTAGAACACCAATGAAACACATAATATTATTCTTGTTCTTTAAGGCTTCCTCACCTCTCCACAATCATGACTTCAATCCTGCCTTTCACTGCAGGCTACACTGGAGAAGTGCACACTGGTACAGCTAAGAGTTCAAGATAGATGAGTGCCAGGTCAGATAAACCCCTCAGGAACAGAACTGAAAATAGTCAAACCAGGAAGGTGGGGGGGGGGGGGGGAAAGGGACAAAGGGGAGGAAGGGGGAACCAATCACATTTATCAATACATAACCACTCCCAACCACCCCAAGGGAGTTAAACAACAAAAAGCATGGGCAAATGGAGACAGTGGTTGGTGTAAGATATGAGAACAATGATAATTTATAATTTGTCAAGGGATAACTAGGGTGGTTGTGGGGTAGAGAGAGATAAAAAGAGGAGATGATAAGGGGGCCTAAAATAGAAAGTAAATGTTTAGAAAATAATGATGACAACATATGCTTGATATAATTGATGTATGAATCTCTACAAATTCCCCCAATTAAAATGATCTTTTAATATAAAAAGAAGAAAAAGAAATATATACTAAAGTCTGTAGTATCTGATTTTCCACTGCAAGTGCTTAATATTCGATTTCAGACTATAAGGCTGGGTCATCTGCTTTTCAAAGGATTTTAGTAAGCTTTCTTCTAAACTTGATTCCATATTCTTCTTCCCATAGTCCAACTACTCAGAGTAAGTGCTCCCACACAGATTGTAGAAGTATATTAAAACACAAAACTCTTACACACACATTTCTTGATTTTGAAACATGCAGAATTCCCCAGCTCTGTTAGAATGATTGCTTCCAGTTTCATATACATGAGCACAATTCTGGAATAACCATTATTCTCAAAACTATTCACACTTTATTAAGATTCACACAATTAAATATCTTTGCATAGTCAATACAAGAAAACATTTTTATTGTACTTTCTGCTTTCAGCCAAGATCCCTCTAACATCAATAATGATATCTCTAATGTAAATACTAATCTAAACCCAGTTTCAAATTATGGCAGGTCCCCGTTGATATCATTCAATTGTTGAATTATCTTCACCAAAATTTTACTTGGATGTGGTGTTATATTGGGTACTTTTCTCACTTTGTTGCGGCACCTTTTAAAAAATGGCCACAAATAGGGATTTCTTCCAATTCAGTTACTATTTTCCAAATTTCTTCACATACTTATGTGTTTCCATTGCTTCATCAACTTATTGGAAACATTTCAATTAGTGTTGTGTTAATTTCTGGAGTCTTATCTTTTGATGATGCCTTCATGTGTTTTGGACTTCTTCCTCTGATTCCACTGATTCTTCATCATATGTTACTTCTCAAAATGGTTGAATGTTAAGCATTTATTTTTGGTGTAGTGACTCTATATTTCTTCTCTCCTCTTTTGATACTTCCTGTGTCATTCATTATTTTGCCCATGGAATTCTTCACTATGATAATCAAGGCTTAGGTTTTTCTGCAATCCTTATACCTTGAGTTATGGTGAACATGTTCTTCCCTTTTAGCTTCAAACTGTATGTCCTTATGTACTTCACTATATTAATTTACTTTGTCTTCTCAGGCTGGCCTTTAAAGTATTGTGCTCAGCTATTCATACCTTTTTCTTTTTTTTTAACTATTTGGTTTAGTTACGCTATGTAGACAGCAAGCTTCGATGTCTCTTCTGTCAGTCAATTTGGTCTTCTATTTATTTTCTGACTTGTGAATGTTTTCTTTTTTCATACATGATGTTCTTGATGTCATCATAGGACTCATCAAGACTACTGTTATTCATGTTTAATAAATCATGTATATTGTTGATATATTCTATATATCCAGATGGGTTACATTTAAGGTCATATTTTGGCTCTTTGGAATTGTTTTATATTTATTCCACTTCAACCAAAACTTGAATATGAAAAATTGATGGCTAGGCACATGGTTAGCCCCAGAACTTTCGGCAGTTCCCTATTCATGTACCACTGCAATATTTGTTGGATAATCTTCAGCAAAATTTCACTCGCATTTGATGCTAATAATATTGTTCTATAATTTGAGATTTCTTTTGGGTCACATTTCTTTGAATGTGTACAAATATGATCTCTTTCATTTAGTTGACCAAATAGCAGTCTTCCAAGTTTCAAATAAATTGTTCCAGTGATTCATCAGTTTGTTGAAACATTTCAATTGAATTCCCTCGGTTAAAATCCTAAAGACTTTGCTTTGACTTGGTATATTCCTTCAATGTCAGCATAGTTCACTCTGTTTTGAAAAAGCAATTTTTCCTCAGTCACATTAAGACTACTTTCTGGCCCCAGGGGCCCATCCTCTGCCACTCTCTGACAATATTCTATTTTAAGCTACTTGACCTTCTTTATCTAACAATATTTTGATTCATGGGTAAGGTTTTCAGTGGCTATTTCCTCCAAAATGGGTAGCCAATTCCTTTTTCTCTAGGTTTGTAAGCTCACTTTGAGTGAACCTGCTGTTATTTGAAATACCAATGACACAGCTTTTAGCCTCATAGTAATGCACAAGACACAAAGTATCACAAACTTGTAGACAAGTGGTGACCAGGAATCAATAGGCTATCTATGCATCATATTGTTAGTATAGAGTATAATGCACTATGCTTTTCATAGTTAACAAAGAAGATTAAAATATCTTCTAAGTGAGCAAATAGAAACAATGACACATTCTTCAATGATAATTATGTGCCACATTTGTTCAATTCAGGATGGATGAGATAAGATTCCCATTCCACTGTGTGTACTTCAAGCTAAAGTTACTTCTTTTTTCTTTTTGGTCAGTCTACTTTTCAGGCAATAGTGGGGTTCGGGCAGATCGCAACACCCAGGCATCCCGCGACGCAGGCAGGTCACCTTAGAGGCAACCTTTCCCCACTTAAAAATTCATCTCACATTGGCAGTGAGGTTCCAGGCATCACCCTGGATCATTATTTTCCTTATTCATAAGTTTAAGGTATTAGAATTACTATTTATTACAACCTATTTCCACCTTCCCTCTTTCCCTCCCACCCTTTCTTCTTTTCCCTCCTTATAAGTCTAGGACTGTCCCTCAGTAGCTAAGAAAAGATAAAGATAATTGCCTAAAGATAATTTCTTGTTAGCTGCTGAGCAAAATTATCTGTCATTTTCTCAAAAATGGCATAAATTCACCAAGATACCTTGTAGTAAAATTTGCCAGCCAGCTATAAAGCTAATAACTGAAATTGAGGTAAATTTTTATTGAGGTGAATTTCTCTTATTTAGGATAATCATGTGTTACTCTTAAAAGACTACAGTAAAATAATCTGATGTGCTGCAATTTATTCATTCACCCAAGAATCAAGAAACAATATATATACATGATTAATTATCTTGGTGATCATAAATTAAAGTTATATACTCTATAAAAATCCATAAAACCAGACCTAGGCAAATGAAACATCCCCCTCATCCCCCAGATTAAAGAGTTAGATTTCTTAGAGGGAGGCCCAGGAAATAAAATTGATTGAAAGCCAAAAAAACCTGATGGGAATCAGATAATACTTAATACTTGAAATGCATTGATATAAACTTCAAATATAACTAAAAATAACTGAGTCTATATTAAAACTCAATCAATCAATCAATCAATAAGTAAAATGGAAGAGAAATGGAGGTACAGAGAAGAAGGGGGCAGTGGGAGATAGAAGCCCAGATCCAGGCCTGTATAGCACCAGAGAGAAAATTTATCCATCTATGCAATCAAAAATCTTTATTAGAGTTTATTGAAGTGTGAAGCTGCTGTTTCTGAATGTATCTTCTTGCTATATCTACATAGATCATTAGATGTGATCTCCATGTCTCTAATTCTTCTTCAAACAATTCTGTACTTTTCTGTTTACAAGAAATCATAAAGACAATTTTGGAAACTTAGAGGGCTCAAATCATATTCATCTTCAATATCCTTTGAGTTTGAGAAAATAAAGAAAAGAAATGGGAAGAAACAAATCCTGAGCTAGGAGTAGATGAAGTAAGATTCTCCAATGAAATTTTCACAGACCGGCCCTGGTTCATCAACAAAAGAGCAGTTGCAGTGTTGTGATGGAAAAAAAAAAAAAAAAACTTTCCTGGCCTTTTCATCACAAATGTATCTTTTCATTTACTTAAAACTTCTTATTAATCATCACTGTGTATCTTTTACATGAATATATCCAGATTATACCTTTGGGATTTCAAGGAAAGATCATAAGTTTCTGAAATGACTTCTCTGCATTGAAGTTAACTGAACTAGCAGATATTCTTGGAAGTCACTGATTAGATTGGACTTTATGCATCCTTACTAGACAAAAAAGTGCTATCACTGAGAATTTGTCTATTGTCATTTCTGGATTAAACTCAGGAACATAACAAAATCTTCTGAATTAATCTAGCATGTATATGTGAATGAATACAAAATAGCTAAACAGACATATGTGTGTGGTCATTTTGCTTTTTGTTGTTTTTGTCAGTATCCAATATAAATATTTTCCTCTAAATCTTATTCTCAGATAGGGATTGCAAGAATATATATAATTCTAAAGCACGTAATCAGTCATACTGCAAAAAGAAATACAATAATTTAAAAATTTGGCTAAGGAACAAAGTGTTCTATAATGAACTACATTCTTTCTTATTTTTTAGGACCAAGACCTAGTTTAACTAGATGGGAAAAATAAGTTGTGACATGCAATGGCTCTTCTATTCATCTTTGAAACTCTTAGCCAATGATTGGGTGAGACTGTACAGATAGGACATGTGAAACACTAGGTCAGATTTGTCATTTCATTGAGCATGTGCAAGATTAGAGAAACAGAGAGAAAGGTAATCTGATCACCACATACCACAGAGAACTCATGAGACGAGAGAGAGAGAGAGAGAGAGAGAGAAGAAGAAGAAGAAGAAGAAGAAGAAGAAGAAGAAGAAGAAGAAGAAGAAGAAGAAGAAGAAGAAGAAGAAAGATGTGGACCTTTCCAAGACCACAGAGAACAGAGGATCAGTACTGAAAACATGAGGAAGGTTGTAGGGCTTTGCAGACCTGGACACAAAGGCAGAGACCAAGGGATGAACTCTGCTTAGTAGAGTTGATAAGAAAAGTACCAAGAACTAGACTGTCTGTCAAATATCTTTGCATCCTGAGAGGAATTTGAACTCCATAATCTTTGAGGATAACGCATTTGTCTTTCTGTTTGTGCCTCTGTTGGTGGTGGGTGTCCCTAAATGAGAAGCTGCATATCAATCAAATAGGTGGAGTGACAAAGAATGGTGATGGTATCAGAAAACACTTCCTCATTTTTTAATCCACAAACATGCATTCATTGTTGGTGTCGATGTGAGGTTATTACGTAGGCATGATATCTTTTTTGTGCTTTCGTTCTTGCCCTTGTTGTAGGTTGAAACACAGAATAATTATTTTTGCTTTGATTCTAAGAATGTGTATGCCATTAATCTAAATGCTGAGCATGCTTTCGAAAATATGACTCATTTTAAAGAAGACACAATACAATGAGCTGAAGTAAAAAGATTTATAAAGTGAAATTCTCTTCTCCATTGTGAAAAAGAGCATAAAGTGTGCATGTGTACTCTGGACCTAAGTAACTATTAAAATTTAAACAGTTATGAGTAATGTCATCCAACATCTATAAAACTATTATAATGTATAGAAAATTGCTTCTATTAGAAAATCATTATCATGAAAATGATATAATTTATCAAAAGGGAAAATAGCAAGCAATTTTAAAATCACAACTTAAAAACCAGTCACTTCATACTTGCCAAATTGCTCATATCACAGAATTATGATTAATTTCTCATTTTCTCTAAGAATTTCTTGGAGATTATAAAAATAGACATAATTTATTTTAAATACTTAAGTGTTTTAGAAATGATTCCTTTTATTATAAAAATAAAAGTTAGTCATATTTAACAAAGGAAATTGCAAAATATACATAAATATGGAAATATTTATTTCCTAAAGGATCTATTTTAGAAGAAAGAAGGTCAATTAATTCAATGATATAAGGAATAGTGAAGATCCTTACAAATATTCTAGGATATTTGTAGAATCAATCCATAGTTCATTTTTTATATTTAGAATCATAAGGAAATTTAGGAAAGCCACAATTTGCTATTTTCCCAGACTTTCTACCCAAATTAATAAATATATCCACTCACATTCAGTCCAATTAATTTTTATTTTATTACAATCCACAAAGCATCAATTGTTATTTATATACTAGAGTGTAGTTATCACAATAAATTATTCCAAGAAAACAAGTATTTTCAAGATGTAACTTCCTTGTGGCATAATTTAAAAATTAAATTAACTCAATTTTTCAATCTCACATTCAAATAAGTCTTCCTAAGTTAATGAACATAAGTAAGTTATTTAGTAGATAACAGAATTAAAACATGGGCTGAGCCCTGGTGGAGTAGTACTTATGCACGGGACTGTGGCCCACTGGGACGGAGGTTCAATTCCAGCAGTGGGGCTGGGCCTCCTACTCCCACCACCAGAGAGCAGTGATGCCCCCCCCCAAAAAAAAACCAGAATTAAAACATTTACAATATTTCTTAAGATAATGACTAATTAAGTGTCCATTATTTTGCAAGTGATAATTATTGAATGTGGTATTGGGAATAAGCACGTATTTATTCTGTTGCGATGGAAATATCCAAATATATTTATCATAAAGTGAAAATACTTTTCTTACAAGAAATAATCATTGGGAATGAAGCCTATCAATAAAAGTAATAAATGAAAGGTCATAATTTGAAATTATGGATGATAAAACAAACATACATTTAAATACATATATATAGTAGATGATGAATGCTTAATGATAAAAATGATCAAAATAGAAATATATCAAAATTTACCTACCTTGAGGACATCCCCTTGTGCTAAATGAAATGTTCTAGCTGAAATATTGATCCCTTTTCCTGCTTGAACCTGAATACTATAAATGCATTCATGGTTGTTTTCATAGTTGAGTGGGTAATTGGGAGAGAGCAGGATCCCTTCGTTATTTGTTGCAGACGCTCCACATTCAGCTGCGGATGACACAGAATATTGAAGCACAGTTTAATAAAAGGCACTCTCGCTTCACATAATGTAATGAATGGAAGTGTTGATGCACTTTATTTTACCTAAGAATGCAGGAGGACAGTAATGTGGAAAGTGCTTGTGTGTTTTAGATGACGCGTTCTCCCCCTCAAAATCACGGGAAGAAAGGACAACAACCCATGGATGAGACACTTGTATATAAAGGAAAATATACAAGAATTTTGGTTGTTTTGCTTGTTTTTTATGGATGACATGACAGCACAGAAAAAGATAAGAGCAAAAATGTTTTCCTAGAAAGTATTTTGACTGCCCTACTACTTTTAAATTTACAGTATAGCTCTTTTATTAAAATATCAGAAAGATCCATTGAGTTTTCATTAATTGCAATGTGGTCCTTTTATTTCTAACTTCTTCAATTTAATTCAATATACAGGGAACTAATTACTGCATTCTTTGTTGTTGAAATGAGCCATTTCAACTAATTTATATTAGTAACAAATTGGGGGTCTTCATTTTCTTCAGTTTAAAGAAGAGAATGAATGAAGACATTTTGATAATCAGTGTGACTGACTTCCAAGATTGATTTTGCAAATTTGAGAAAACATTGTGCCATTTTAGAAAAGTTTTGAAAATGTTGCAATAAATTCTTGAGTAATAAAAGACAATTAAATCAGTCCTAGTATTCCTAAAATAATCTTTTAATATTTCGGAAATTCAATGGATAAGGTTTTCTATATTACATAACAATCTGCTTTTTATTACCATACCCTAGTTGGTAGGAAGAGTTATAATTTTCCAAAAGTTTAACTAAATAGAAAAGAAAGTAACTCATGTATTTTAGAAATGTTAATTTCTAAAAATAATGGTTCAGGCAAACAACCCGAGACATTATACAAATTGAAGGATAATTATTTCACCTTTCAAATACTTAAATATTAAAAAATAAGGCAGAATTCAAAAGTTATAATAAGGAAAAGGTTAAGAATGGTGTAGTCAGAAACCGTCAACCTCGTTTAAAACAATAATCAAAACATGTTAGAGTGAAAATGCACATGAAAAACTATCACAATAGTTTCAAGTTCCTTTTAAGAAGGAAAAACAAACCCACAACAACATACAAAGTAAAAATCACTGATGACATTGATGTGAATTACTCTTCTTTTAATGCTACTTCAACATAATCAAACAGCTGTCTTGAAGCCAGGGCGGGCGTGTGGTCCCTAGACGGGTTCCTGTCTAGGACCCAGTCCCTCTGAGGCGGAGACTGCGGTAGGAGGAAGAAGTGTTGGACCCACTGGCCCGTTGCCGCAACCATATCTCAGCTCAAAATGAACTATGCGCGTGGCACCGCTAGCCTCAAGGAAGATATCAACAACAAAACACTTGGTCCTTCTTTGAGATGGAAGGACACTTATCGGCTTTTTAAGAAGCGCCGATCAATTTGGACTTGGAAAAGGAGAGCGATACACCCCTCCAGCAAGTAAGTGTCTGCTGAAGAAATCCTAGAGGAGCAAAGGGTGGAGCAGCAGACCAAGCTGGAAGCAGAGAAGCTGAGAAGCTGAACGCTCGGGCTCTTAAGGATGGAGGTCTCTCCTTTCCTCGAGCAGATACGCTGGATGAGTAACGAGTCTTTTGCTCAAAGGCCAGGAGCACGACCTGTCACTGAAATGAAAGTGATATCTTGGTCACTTTTGACTGATGAATTTTGAAAAAAGCTTTTTACTTTGAATTCTTTTACAGATGCAGCCTTACAAAATCACATGGCTTTTTTTTTTTAATATTAAAATCACTGTGGCATGGACTCCTTTCTCATATCATTGTGGAATCAACAGCTCCTTCTGATTCCACATCAGGCTTTATAAGGGATATTCTTTACTTGTAAACAAAATGCGAATCTCAAAACTCTCAATTTGTCTCCCACATTTACATTGCCCTCAATGAACACATAAAATTAACACTCTGCTTTCAAATGTATGAGCAATCTATACTGGAATTTCCCCCCTTCTGTCACAATTTCTTTTTTTTTTTTCACAATTTCAAGTTGTTAGCTACTTATAAAGAAATATTTTCTTACTACCTAAAAAAAAAAAGAGAGAGAGAAATGTTCTAATGATTTTAGCTCTATAAAATTAGGGTATCAAAATAAGTTTACACATTATGAAAAGACACTACAGAAATAATAAAACTAATAGTAGCAACAATTATCTAATGTAGCACAAAATTTTGTATTCTTCAAACCAAATCACCATCAGCACTATTGATAAGAAATCCACTGCTGTCAATTCTGTGCTTTGGATCTTCTATACTATAACTGGATTATTTTGTGTAAAACTACATCCTCCCAGATCTTCTCTTCCAAACGACTGAAACACTGTCTTTTGTAAGGAGCAATGTGCACTTCACGGAGCAAAGAAGTGCCATGTACACTTTAAAGCTGCCTTGACTTTGCTGCACTCGTTTAGCGCTGCCTTTCAGTCAACCCTGATTCACACAGACACTCTAGGAAACCCAGGTAGAGAGACATAAACACAAATGTGTATGCATTATATGGTTGACTCAAAATGCACATCTATTTTTAGAAGTTAGATTATTTAAAAGAGTAGCACAGCTTTTAATTATTTCATGGAACCAGGAAATACTGAGATCAAGGTCCTATCAAGATCAAGAAGTTTGAAAAACTTTGAGCTTTAGAGAGTCAAGTTCAAAATTAAGGTCATTTATTTTTAAACATAGAATGAAAAGAATTCTTATAGTAATGGAAATAATAATCTTTTTAAATGTGGATTTTAGTTGTATGTGTGTAATTCAGAAAGAGTTGACATTATATGCAAATAATATATGAAGGGTACCCTTGTATGGAAATTTTTATAAAGCTATTTAATTTTTTATTGTACAAAACAGCTTTATTACCTTCAAAGTACTCTCATTATACTTAAACCATTTGTCAAATTGGAAACATTTTTCAAATTCATCTCTTCGGATGGCTGATGGCACCTCCCTCACTTTTTTCCTTCTTCTCTTCTATGTCTTCAAATTACTATCCTTTCATCTTCTTCTATTCTCATGGAGTCTCACAGAGAAGTCAGATGTGTAATGTAGGTGTGTGGGACAAGAGAGACATGTTTTGGGTTTGTTTGTTTTTTTTTGCCCCAAACTCGTATACAGAGATGGTTATGTGAGTAGGTACATAATAATGGGGACAAAATCAGTCTTCTGTCTGCCACAAATCAGGTCTTTTTGTCACATGCTGTTACACAATCTTTTCGGAATCTCTATTATAAAATTTGATTAACAGTGTGACCTGGTATACCGAACTCCTAAGGCATCCTGCCCCTTACAGCAAAACACAAATGAACATCATCTAGATCTTTGATTTCACTTGATGAGGTAATTTTTGGCAAGTGATAATGGCATTTTTCACTTGTTTGATTGGCGTTTGCTTTCGGGGTCATCAGAGTAATGTCTCATCAGCAGCAATGACATTGGAAAAAATGTCTGGGTCGGTTCTGAACTGTTCTTTCAAAGCACAATATGTTTCTACCCAATGTTCCTTTTGCTGGTCAGTCAGAACCCAAGGCACAAATTATACAGTGACATTTCTGATTCCCAAATCTTGTGTTAAAATTTGCTGAATTAAGTTCCAAGATAGTCCAGATAGCTTCCCTATCTCTCCATTGGTCCATCAGTCTTTGGAGCACAAGTGCACAAATTTTGTCAACATTTTCATCCATTGTTGATATAGAACCAAGTTTGTCATCAACTGACATTTCAACTTTTGTGAAATGAGAAAACCACTCATACATTTGAGTTTTTCTTATAATGATGTCCTTCCTCGTAACTGTGTTCAACAATATAGGAGTTTCTGCAACATTTCCCCAAGTAGTCAACAAAATTTCACACCCACACACTGTTCTCTTAAATTGGCCTTCAAAAAAAAAAAAAAGCAAAAACAAAACTAAAATGAGGTTGAAGAGAAAATGCTTTTATGAAAAAATTCACTATGACCATGGAGAACCTTCCCAGGTGATGCCACTGGGCTCACACTCTCAGAGTGAGTTGTCTGATGCTCACCTAGCAGGAAAAATGCATACAATGAAAGCTCCACCCAGAGGAGATATTTTTCCTGTTTTATGGGGGAGGATACCCATGTGTATGTATACTATTTAGTGCAATGCCTGGTATGCAACAAGAACTCAAAAAATTCACAATTTGATTAGGAATGTTAATGGTAATTGTGTTAATCCCAGTAGACTAGAGAAACAAGTACACAGGCATACATATTTGTATTAAAGAGCTTTATGTATGAGAGCAGTTGAGATCAAGACAATCCAGCCCGGTCCAGATCAAGACCATAAATCCGATATTAGCCCTTATGTTTGACACCAATCTATAATGTCTTCTTCAGACTTATAAAACACATGCAATGATGCTAGATGCAGGAAGATCACAGATGAGTGGGTGAGAAGTCTTGTGGCTCTAGTGGCATTGTAAGCATCTCAGTGCTCGCAGTGATCTCCACATGACTTGTCTGGCTCCAGAGATCTGGCTCCATCATCCTCTCTCCATGTGTCTTCTTCACAGGGATGTTTTTCAGAGTTAGCAGAGAGAGTGTGTCTCCTGCCTCCACGGAGGAAAAGGCAGGAGTTCCCAGAATCCTCAGGAGAAGCCTGTGCCCACACAGAGACCTCATTGGCTACATCCTGATTAACAGGCAAGTTTCCACCTCTACACACTTAAACCTCAATTTGACACCAGACTATGTAACTACCATAGTAACATCCTGCTAAGAGATACTATGTACAACAAAAAGAAACAGCACATGGTCAAGTGCCATTCTCATTTTTGTTTAATGTTTGAGTTCATTGTTGCAGCCACTATTTAAATCCATCTTACTGAGGTCTTTATCTTTTTTCAATTGGCATCTATTTTAATAAACATATTTCCCAAAGAACTGACTTTTCTTGATAATGTTCTAAATATACTTGAGACAAATCTGGACATCTTTGCCTCTAAGGAGTATTCTGCCTATATCTATTTCAAGATAGAACTGTTGTTGTTGTTGCTGTTGTTGCTATGGCAGTCCATAAAACTTTCAGTGTTCTTCATCAACACTGTCATTCGATTGTACCAATTTTCCTTTTTCATTATCCAACTTTCAAATACATGAGACAAGTGAAAATACCAGTACATGGGTCAGTCTCACCTTAGTCTTCAGAGACAACTTTGGTTTTTAACTCTTTAAAATATATGCAGCAGGTTTCTCCTATAACTTTATTTATTAACTGCTAATCAATTAGATTCTTAACTCCTGCTTCCATGAGCATTGGTTGTGAATGCAAGTAAACTAAAATCCGTAAAGCATCATTTTTTTCTTTGTTTACCATACTGCTATCTATTGTTCCAAATGTGAAGATATCTGTTCTATTTATATTGAGTTGTAATCCATACTGAAGGTTACCATTTTTGATCTTCATACATAATGCCTTCAAGTGTTCTTGATTTTCAATAAAGACTGTTGTATCTCCTGGATATTTCAAATTGTTTACAAGCCTTCCTCCAATCCTGATATATTGTCTCTTTCACATAATCCAATTTCTCAAAGTATTTGCTCAGCATACAGACTAAGTATGACAAAAAACAAACAAACTCTGATCGCTTTCCTGATGTTAAATCCCTGTTCTGCTGGGAGAACTACATCTTGTTCTGTGTACACGTTCCTCATGAGCACCTTGAAGTGCCTGGTCTGCTCAGTCTTTATGTTAGTCATCATTTCTTATGATCTTCAGAGTCATAACATACTCAATGAAAAGCAAGTGGAAATCTTTTGGATATCCTATGCTTTCAGGTCAGGTAAAAATGACATTCTCTCTCTTCTGATTCCTGTTTAAACTTCTGGTTTCTCTTTCTAGGTATGCTGCTGTTGTTTTTTGAGTTATTGACAGCAAAACTTTAGTTGCATTAAATAGTACTGATATCTTTAGGTACTTTCCAACCTTTATTGCATCACAATTTTTGGAATAAGAACAAATGTAGATGTCTTCTAGACAATTGGCCAATATCGGTTTTAATACGACTTAGTATAGACCAGTGAGGGCTTCCATTGCTGCCTCAGTTTATTGAAACATTTCAATTATGAATTGAATATTCAATATTGAATTCAATATGAACTCATAGAGTCTTGGTTTTGTCTAATACCTTCTGCAACTTAGGTTTCATCTCAATTTCCATTGGTTCTTGATTATACATTTCATCTTGAAATGATTGCAATTTTTGGTACACTGACTGTGTGTGCATATTTCTTCCATCTTCTTTTGGTGCATCTGCCCTCATTCTAGAATTCATTCATAGAATCTTCACAACTGCAGCTCAAGGTTTGATTGTTTCCTCTCCAGTGTTTTCAGTTTGAGGTATATCGGATGCACTCTTTGCTTTGGTTTTCTTAGTCTAGGTTTTGCATACTTTATTGTAATGTTTTGTTTTCTCTTTTTGGAACTGCTTTTTGAAATCCTCTGTTCAGCTCTTTTACTTCATCATTTCTTCTATTTGTTTCATTTCAGATATATATATATATATATATACATATACATACACATACACACATATCCCCATTGTGAAGAAATCCATCCAGGTGTAGAGAGACACATCATAAAAAGCAAAAGGAGGCTGAGCCCCGGTGGCGTAAGTGGTTGAGTGCAGGACTGCAGTCCACGGGCTTGGGGGTTCAAATCCAGCAGCTGCTTGCCAGGAGCGAGGCTGGGTAGCTCCCATGACCACCAGAGGGCAGTGATGCCCCCCCCAAAAGCAAAAGTATTATTAGCAACTGATATAAACAAGAAAATCCAATGCTCCCATCTCTACCCACTATTAAAAAATTAAAGTTCTGCTACATAAACCACTGCTGGAAATAAACTAATTTCTTGTTAAAGACTCACAGACATTATTTAATTTTACAGCATAATTAAAATATTTGAATTTATATTAAAAATAATCTGCTTTGGTCCTATTTTACTATTTCTGTTGGTTTAAAATGCTATACTTCAATAAATTAGAACAAGGTTTACACCAAAATGAGAGCATAAGTAGGAAAATATAGATTAGTCTTGTAATCTTGTTCATTAAATGAGAACCAAATATATAACTTATGGATCCAGGTATATAAATAATGTGTACTCTGTTTCTTGTTGAAAACATAAGCATTGCACAAAAGACAGTATTCCTCAAAGCAAACCCATTCCCATCATGTTGATTTGGACTTATATTGACTCTCTATAGGGCTCCCAGGTAAAAAACTTCACAGCATCAGGTATTCTCAACGTTCTTCCACACTGAGGCTATTGGTTTTGAATAGCCTAATGGTTCTTCACAATCCAATTCATATCCAACTGTCCTACAGACCGCTAAACCAAAGTAGGGCCTTTCTGATTGAGTGCCCTTTTCAGTTGCATAGGATTCCCCTTCCTGAAGCTTTCCCTGTTTTTATCCCTTACAGCCTTGCAAGGCAACACATTTTCTCCACTGTTATAGACAAAAACATCAATGTTAGATTTGGGGGCATCAAAATTGAATAGATCTTATGTATCACAGTTACAATTTACATTATTGTTTGCCATTGCTCATGTTTTTCAAAGACTGGATAAGTGATTTCTTTTTCAGACCAAACACATTTTCCATGTGAAAGAATAAACTATTATTAATTTCTCTAACAAAAAGTATAAGGGAATTGTGTCAAAAGAAAAGCAGTGCATGAGGTCATTTCTTCCCTGACACTGGAACTGTTATTCATATTACTCAAAAGATATTCTGTGAAAAAAATTAACAGAATTTTCACATGTAAACTAGTTTGTCCTGTGGGTAAGAACACATCCTTCTCAAATATAATTTATAAATCCATATTCTATTATATACAATGATCAATGTTCAAGGTGATTGTCTTCCATCAAGGTAAGATACAGAAACATAGAAATTAAAAATATCTTCAAATACTGTATAATAAAAATACGATTATGCTTTGAACTATGAGCCTCAAAAACATATTTTAACAACTAATATTTTGCCCCAATAACGGTCTCCATGGTTCAACTGATTATTAAATATTTTCTATTAGGAATAATCTTAATTTTGATTATATCTATGCATTTAAAGTATAGGCCATTATGATTTCCAGCAGACAGTGGGGTGCTGAAGAGCTACAGACAAGTTTTCTTACTGCTTTAGTTACAGTTCTCTTGCTTGCTTCGTGGCTTTGGATAGGGTTGAAATGAAAAACAAACGTGTACACTTTTACCATAAGCCAAAATAGTGAACATGCTTTTACCCACGCTCTGTGATATGCCAACATTACCTTTTCTCAAGGCAAATCTCATTTTGGCACATTCTGCATTCAATATATGTAGTGTGTGTGTGTGTGTGTGTGTGTGTGTGTGTGTGTGTGTGAATTACCTGGGCCAGGATTCTCAGTGATTTGGCACTGAAGATCTAGTAATCCTCTATAATATGACCTAATATAACATGATCAGCTTCATAAGGACATATGCTATGAACAGCTCATCACTTCAAGAAGATTAATGTAGAATACAACCATCTTACTCTAGTCATGGCCCTGATTCAATCACTTATAAGGATGTTTTCTTGAGGCGGTGACCTCTTTTTTCTATAAAACTGAATGCTGTAAAAAAGCATATTTGTGAGTAGTGCAGTCCGTGTTGGGAAGCTAACCACAGGTCCGTAACTTGAAACTACCAGTCGCTCTACAGGAGGAAGACATGCTTTCTATTCCTCTACTCAACGACAGCCTTGGGGACGCACAGCAGCACTTGCATCTTTCCCTGTAGGCTTGGTAGACATTAGACTCTCCCCGACAGCAGTGAGTTTGCTGTTTGTCTTGGATGCACCCAGGAACCTGACTGGCTTATGCTGGATTTATTTGCCACAGCAGTCTGCTCTCTTCGGTCTTCCAGACTATGATCTTCCTGCCAGTCTGCAGCTATGAAATCCAGAGACGTGCCCAGTCTAATGTCAGACCCATGGACTTAAAACCTTCCCAGATTTGAACCTCCCACTTGTATAATTATTTGTGTCATACTCTTTCATTCATTTTAATAATCAATTTTGACCCATAATTTACTGATAATATAATACAATGGTGTCCCTATATTGAAAGCAGTGTGCAGTAATTATCAGAATGTTTGAACATCTTTCTCGTACTTTTAATTATTAGTTCCCTTTTACCTCCAGTTTCCCCACTATGGTCCTAAAGAACTACTAATCCAGTTATAATGTCTGTAGATTTTTCTACCCTGGATTTCATACACAGAAAAGCAGACAAAACAAACACAAAATAAAACAAAATAACATCAATAATGATGACAAAACCAATCAACAGCAAAAAGCCTTGATCCTAAAGAAAGTAAAACATAATTAAAAGTAGAATAAATTTAAAATGGATCAAAAAAGGAGAACAAACTATGTTATTCAATTTTAACCTAATGGAATCTATATTAGTTCCCTTTCTAATGCACTCTGTTTCAGACCAAGGCTATTCATATCCCTGGTCAATGGTTAGAGCGAATTCAGTGGAGGCTTCAAACGTGGGTATCCTGCAAATGGAATTTGGACTTTCATTGACATTCATAATCTGCTGCAAACTGGCCACACAAATTGAAGGTAAACAAGTTGAGAAGCAACAAAGCCCACTTAAAAGAAGCACACCAGTCGCTGTGATCATGAGGTGTTGATGGAATCAGTAGCAGGCATCAAAGACCCAGAACAAAACATCATATCGATGTGAATGAGGGGATGGGGAGTGTAGTGAAGACCCTAGGCCCATCTTTAGACAACTGGACATCTCCTTACAGAAACCTCAACATGGCTTTTCCAGCTTCAGGGGACCAGTTGCCATCAGGGTAGGTTCATGTGTCTTGCCAGCTCCATGTCTCCCAGGGAAACCAGCCTTTTCAGTAGCATGTCTCCAAGGAGTGAGGAGAGAGTCTCTCCCACCTCCAAGGAAGAAAAAAAAAAAAAAAGGATTTCCAAGAACTCTTAGGAGAAAGTCATGCCCACACAGAGGCCTCATTGGATATGATCTGATTGACAGACTAGACTCCACCCCTTCACTCTTAAGCCTCTCAAATCCCAAAGTGACACAAGATGATCTAACTACCACAGATGGTTATTGAATGCATATTAAAATATCACATCAGGGGTTGAGCCCCGGTGGCCTAGTGGTTGTGTGTGGGACTGCGGCCCACTGGGTTGGCAGTTCAAAAGCCAGCAGCAGCTCTCCAGGAGCAAGGCTGGGCCTCCTACTCCTACCAGAGGGCAGTGATGTCTTCCCAAAAAGCAAAAACAAACAAACAAACAAAAAATAAAACACCACAACAGAGAATTTGGGATAATTCTCCCAAGTAGCATTCATGTGTGCATATTTATATGGGCCCAAAAGGTGCCCTGAAACTACCATGTTTTCCATATAAGATTTTACTGCATATGATATAAACAACACAGTAAGTTTCAACAAAACATGTCTAAATTGACATATATGAAAAACTGTTAAATGGCAATTAGATAATTGTGAGAAATGTGAAAATCATCTTAGTAGAGAAACCAACAACTAGCCTGACAAGCGGAAAACAATGATAGTTAATCCTACTAAGATAAATTCACATAAAAGAACAATAACTATGTTAGCAAGAATAATTTGTTTTAGAAATCCAATGGTAATAATATATTGAAAACATAGAGTCACCACTCAAGTTTGTATTGGCACTTTTGTAAGATATCCCACTATCATTGGACAAGTGCATGAGTCAGTGGACCTGAGAAGTGGAATAGGGTCAATCAAGTGCTATAAGAACAGCATATATATGATATACCACATGTGTATGAATGAACTATTACAATAAAATAGAACTCTAATACCACAATAATAGACACTATTGGTATGTTTGCCTAATAGGGTGCCTTGACCAAGAATGTCTACTAAAATAATTGATGTGACTAAATGTATTTATCATTTGAAAGATACTAAACCATTGTTATATACTGGATATGGAAGCAATAGTGTTAATATATTCATTCTTGTAGAAAATTCAGGCACATTCTATGTGATTATTGAAATAAATGTATGCACAACTTTATTATTGGAAGTCTTTTTCTGGGAGGTTAAGGAGGGCTTGACTGACAAAGTGAAATCTGAAATCCGATATGCAGAATAAGATGATGAAGTAACTGGCTGAGGGACAAACACAAGGGGAATTTCTAGGACATTTAGTTTGCAGATTTAATATGGGAAGGTCAATACTCTGAATAAATATGGCTATCTTTTCAAAGATTGAGAATTCCAGAATACTTAATTGTGCCCTTGTCCAACCTTTACATAGACCATGCAGCAGTTGTTCAAAAAGATGAAATGGATATTGACTAGTTTATAATCTGGACAGGTACATGTCAGGTTTTGTTTTCTTTTGTGTGTACGCAGAGCAAATAATCTGAGAAGCTAACCAATGGAAAGAAGAACAAGGTGTATGGATAGGAGGAAGACTTACTGATCTGCAATATGCACATAATTCAACCTTGCTTAAGGAATGCCAAGAAGACTGAAGTTCTTACTGAAGAAGAGCAAAGATTACCACTTCAGTATGGATTATAATTTAATATAAAGGAAGCAAAAATCTTCACAACTAGAACAATGGTGCTATTTTTATGTCTATTTTTTTGGGGGGGGCATGACTGCCCTCAGGTGGTGGGAGTAGGAGGCCCAGCCTTTGCTCCGTGGAGCTGGAATTGAACCTCCATCCCAGTGGGCCACAGTCCCACGCACAACCACGACTCCGCCGGGGCTCAGCCCTTTATGTCTATTTTCTAGTCAACAAATTGTATATTATTCTGCCTTTCTCATGAAAAAGCTATGCATATAATTTTTTTTAATTTAAATATACTGTGCTAATCTGGAGTCACTGGAAAAACAAATCAAGTGACAGTCATGTGTGAGAGAGCTTTATATCAAGAAACAATTATATATTAGAAAAACATGCCAGCCCAGTCCAACTCAAATCCATAAGCCCTATACTAGTTAATTTGTCCATAAGTCCCCCTTCAATCTCATAAAGCCACATGAAAGGATGCAGAATGTGGAAAGATCAAAGTCCAGTTGGTGCAGAGTTGTGTGGAACCAAAGGTGGTGGCTGCATCACAGTGCTCTGCAGTTCTCCCCATGGCTCCTCACAGGAAGGTGAAGGCAGTGCGAGAGGGTGCCCAGGGTTCTTCTCATGAATAGGCCATGCCTGTCAGGAGATATCATCAGCCGTGACCTAATTGGCAGACTAGTTTCCACTCATACACTGTTGGCACACAAAAATCTAACTATCACACATACAAATCAAGAAATCTGTTTCTATGATCATTCTCAAATTCTTTTTCAGTATGAAAGCAAAATGTTGATGAATGTGTCCTCAGATTGGAATGGAAGAGATATGATTATTGAAATCTGGCAATTAGAGTTACTGCTATAATGAGAAAAAGTGTAAAGGTTGAAACTGTCAGGAATTTATTTGGACCCACAATCAACATTCCTTGAAAAAACAGGCAAAATTTCAAACGCCATGGTATTGGAGAAACTGCTGCCAAAACAACAACAGCAACAAAACCAAATCAAAACCACAAGGACAGAAAACATCATTTTCTAGTGTTGGAAAACAAAGACGTCGCTTGGAAAACTCAGGCACACCTGTGATATTTTGAATCGCCCCATGTACTCATGAAGGACGGATCACTGATAAGGAGAATCAGATAAGAATCAGCACATTATGAAGTTGGAAAAGGATATTTAATTGACATGAAGTTTACAGAAAAGTTACAAAGTTAGAGTCTCAATGAGTTGACATCAACTTTATGGAAGTGGGTGAATGTGAATCTGCTGAAAGAAGTGCAGTACTAATGTTCTCCAGAGGTGGGCAGGCAAAGAGGAAGTAGGGGTTCAAAGACAAGACGAGATGGAAATGCAGGGACACTTTGGCTGCAACAACTGGCTGAGGTCAAGCAATGGTTGTAAGAATGGTGTCAGAGAGGGTGATGTCTCTTTCCTTGATACACAAGGGTGCTAGGAGTTTGAAGGAACTGTAATGCATCTAACAATAACAATAAAAAGCTACAAATAATATTTCCTCTCTCTGATTTGAGAAGTAATCTTCAAATTTTCAGATTGAACAATAAGGGAATATTATATAATTTATCAGAGGGTTAGGTAAATAGCTTTTGGAGAAAGGGTCTTCAGTATTTTTATAACACATAAATATTTTCTGTATGCTTTCCAGTTAGCAGACTGTATATTATTGTGTTTTTTCTTTTATGAAATAAAAATCTATGCATTTAGAATTCTTTTCATTTAAACATACAGATTGAGAAATTGGTTCCTGTTAGCAGTATGAAACTCTTTGCTGAGTATGAAAATAAAATGTTGATAATGTGGCCTGAGTTGGTTTGGAGTGGGGGAGATATGTACACTGGTATCTGGTGATAAGAGTTACTGCTACTGTGAAGAATTCAGTAGAGCAGGGATATCCATTGAATTTCATTTTTTTTTCTTACTTACTGAAAAACAGGCCAGTCCATGCATCATTAATCTCCATTACCAGGCTATGGAAATCTGGTAGCATCTATTGTGTGCAACAGTCATATATTTTCAGATAAACAGGTAAAATGTTTTTCAGTAATTTGGCTAGGAAACTTGAAAAACTGTCTATGATCAGTGAAGTTTTCAGTTATTTCTAAAGAATTTCCATTGCAGGGGAATTTATTCTTTTATGCTATTTTGATAACATAGAGGTTATTTTTAAAATTGTATTTTAGACAAGCTCTCCAAATATACTTGACTTGGGTTTTTCACACACACAGAAAGAGTAGGAAGTTTTCAGGACTAAACATAAGTATGCTACATCAAATACGGTAAGGTATTGCAAGGAAATATCTTTTCCAGAGAGCTATTTATTACTGAGTAAAATGTGATTGTGATCAAGTAGAAGGGTAGTAACTTTCAAGCTATAAAATAGAGTGCATGGGTGTGTTAACAGCAGTCACCAGTAGCTCCGTGGGGAAAAAAGATAAGGCTATCTGTTCTTACAGAGATGTACACCATTGTACACCATCTGGGACAGTTCTCTGTCCTAACAAATAACTGTCATGCAGTTGACTTCAACTCAGGGTATTAGAGTGTGTGTCACACAGGAATTCTATCCCCTGAAGATCCCATATGTCCCAAGCTATGGAGGATTGTGCAGAAGCAGATGGGCAGTTTTTCTCCTGAGTACCTTTGCGTGGACCCAAATTGTCAACCATGAAGTCAGCAGTAAAGGTAATCATTTGCACCGCAATGGTCCTCCTGTGGCACAAAGGATTGAAAATCGCTTCTTAATAAGATGCCTCAAGATGGCAACCATTTCATTGGATTTTCAAAGATGTATGAATTTTGCTAGGCTAAAAAACAGAAGGGAAACTTCAGGAAAATAAGATAACTCTATTTAGAAATAGTATTAGTTATCCTGATGCTCAAAAAGAAAGGGAAGGTATTTGTTGTTAGGTAAGGTTGATAGGAAAAATGACCTATTCTAATAGGTCATACTTTGTACCTTCCAATTGGATTGCACCCTTGTAGCCATAAAATATGTTCTGTGTTGTGAATGAACAAACGCCACCAAAAAAATTAAATTTAAGCATAGATATCATAGTTTTTCAAGACATGCTTCTTGTTCAGAGATTAAAATTCAAAGCTTTTTTACCTAAGATTGTCTCAGGTTAAGCATACACTTAATAAAATCCTCTACTGGGAAGAGATGTAGCTCCAGAGGAGCCGTGGTGACATCTATTCTGGGAAAGAAAAATGAGACAGTCTATTTCCATAAAAAAATGTACCACCATTGAAGCACCGTCAAGGGTCACTGTGAGTGGCTCTCCACTCGATGGGGTGGGGAGGGATACTGGGGCACTGGCACAGGGTGGTGGGAAAAGGCACCAGATGCTTTCTTTTTAGTTCGTTTTCTTCCTTGATATCCTTTAACACTAATATAATTCCACTCTAGAATTTGTTGGGAAGCAGAAGCTTGGAAATACAAGACAGCAAATAAATATCATCTTTTTCTTATATATTAGGTTGACCCTGTAGTGCCCAATTCTAGATTAACAAATCAGTTACAGGAACAATTTTTTTTTTGTGGGCATCACTACCTCTGGTGGTCGTGGGCACTACCCAGTGCCTCCTGAGAGCTGCCGCTGGATTTGAACTACCAAGCCTGAGGGCGGCAGTTCCTCACTCAACCACCGGGGCTCAGCAGCAACACATTTTTTAAACAAACATTTTATATCTTAAACAAACATTTTATATCTTAAAGATAGAAAAAAGGAATTTGAAATAAAAAATATTTTGAAATAATGATCCAAATACTGAATATGTAAGAAATATGCTAATTACATGAAGGTGCTTTGCCAAAAAACAAAACAGAACAACAACAACAACAACAACAACAACAAAATGGTTACAAGTTACTTTGGGGGAAATATTAACTAAATCCACTTACTCAGTATGGTTTCAGCCAACGTTCAAGATTATTTTTCAGATTTCACTGCATATATAAAATTTAAAATAATTTCAAGCTGAAGATCAGATTCATTTATTGTCCATGATATGATCATAAAGCAATATTATTTTATTTTTTCAGATGTACCAGGCAATTTCTCAGTTCAAAAAGTTTCATTTAGTAGTTGCTAATTCTACCACTTCTGGGAATCGGTTAAAGGGTCACTATGAATCAGTTAGCATTGAGGTGCAGGGGAGCTTTTATGCTTTCCATATACATATTTCAAAAGTCTAGAAGTTCTTAAGAACTGTTTTCAAGTTTCCTCTTACAAATATAAGCATGACAAATCCTGAGTTCTTTTAGTAAGGATGCCCAGGGCTGTCTTTAGGTCTTGCCTTTATTGCTAATAAAGGAAGACTTTTATATGAGGAAATAATGGTCCTATTTCTTACAAGGAAAGACTTTACAGGGGTTTCAGAAGAATCAATGGAAAAGATGGATTAGATGCTTAAATTTTCTGTCCTCTCGGTCACATGTCATTGTGGTTCCTAGGTGCTCTTGAACTGGCTTTGACTCAGAAAGTGACCCAGGGTCTCCTACACAATGAAATCCCATCTGGTCGGTGTCATCCTCCTCCCTGGTTTCTTTGAGCTCACTGCTGCAGCTCTGTGCCAATCACTTTTGTTAGGGGTCTGTTTCCTCTCTCTCCTTTACTAAGCATGACGTCCCTTTCCAGGGACTAATCTATCCTGTCCAAATTGTGTGAGATGTTTTATCACTTTCGCATTTAAGGAGCACCCTGCCTGGACTTCTGAGAAGATAGATCTGTTTTATTAGGTAGACCATAATTACATATGTCATCTCAAGTCTCTGAAAAATCCTAGCTTCCCCAGTCAAGTTTGAAATGGAAGAAGTCAGTAGAAGACTTTCCCGTTGTTTGACATTAACTAGTTGCTACTTCTCCTACTTCTTTGAGTTCATTAAAGGGCCCCTATGAAGCAGTCAGCATTGACTCAATGGCGAGGAGGTTTTGGGTTTTCCTTTTTGATAGATTTAATAAAGGATAATTGTGCCACATAATCTGACTGGGGAATTGTGATTTTCTCGTACTTAAAAAAAAATAAAATAGACACCCCTCCCCACTGAAAACAAAGGAAAAAAAACCGCTGATAGTGAAATTTTGAGTATAATTTTCCAAAGTTTAATTTTTACCTACACTTTGAAGACAGTGTACTTGAGGCACTGTGCATCTACTATGCCTGTGTTGAGGGTATTCTTTCTGGACAATCTATGAAATGCTTTTACTACAAATCTGGGAGAAGTCTCATGCTTTTTCCTGAGATCCTAAAATTATTGAAATTCAAGTTGCTAAAGTACTTAATAATCAAAGACACACACAAACATATATCTCATAGTAGTATTTTAGGTGACCTTTCACATTTTTGTTGCTCTGAATTGCAGGTGAGACAATTCCAATTCCTGATTCTCCACTGTACCAAGCAACAGATCTTTGACAAGGGTCTAGTCTCTCCTGATAACACCTTTAATGTACATGAGATAGTCTGGCCTTTGTCACTTCTAAGAAGATTCTAGATTTTTTGTTTTTGCTCCAAGACATCTGCTTGTTTATCTGATAGTCCATGGTACTTTCAATATTGTTTGCATGCGCCATAATTCAAATGCCTCAATTCCTCTTTGGTGAAACCTATTTCACTTCCAACTTTCACATGCTTATGAACACAATGAAGTGGTCCAGAATTCTCATTTTTTGCCAAGTTACCCAGTGTTTGTCTTAATTCTCACAGTAGAATGCCTTCACAAAGTCAATCAAACAATGTGAACATCTGAGAAAATGTAATTTGTGTTCTTTTTTCCAGTGATATATTGAGAGAAAACATATTTTAGATGACAGTATGTTATTATTAAGTAACTATTCAAAGCAGGAAATGTTAGTCACGATTTTAAGGTTTCATAACAGCAGAATCACTGAGGAGTATGTATCATCCTGCAGATAATCCTGGCCTTCTCATTTCTGAACCTAAAGAGTATGAGTAAGAATCCCAGCTCAAACCCAACCAACAGGCATCTCTTAATAAGAAGCATAAGAGCTTATTCTAATAGTTTCCCTGCATTGCTAATGGCAATCCTGGGGATATTTACAGCCTATGGGACATACAAAATTGACCTAAATATGTGAGCCTTTTCCTTTTTCCTTTTGTCTTTAATACTACTAATCATTTATCAGGAGGCCTGATAATTAAAAGTGGGGCTGATAACTATAAGAGCAATAGCTTATATTGCAGAAATACTTTTTAAAAGGGAACAATGTTTATATATTTCTGAAGTAATACAATTAAGTATTATAGTGCCCATTGTAGATGTATTCCAAGACCTGATCCCTACCAGACTATTGGCTTTGGAAAAGATGGTAACATTCAAGAGACTTGAATCTTTGGCTAGAGTGTTATTTGTCCATGGCAGCAACACATATTGAGTCATTTTTATTTACATTATAAATCCTATCTAGTAAAGTTAAACTTGGAATGTCTTTTGTGTCCACTCAACAAGACTACATAAAAGAATAGGCAATTTAAGTTATCAAAATAAAATGCAGAGTTCAGCCTTCACTGTGAAAAACAATTCTAAGTATCAAACACCCTGAATAGATAATCTGAGCAGAAATCTAGGCTTCTAAGTAGAAATTTTATCACACACAAATTAAAATAAGTCTGTGATAAAAACCCAGTGCCATCAAGAAAACCCACTGCCATCAATTTCATTTCAACTCAGGCCAATCCTGTAAGGCAGAATACAATGGCCCCATCGGCTTTTCAAGGTTCTGATGTTTAAGGAAGCTCAATGGCAACAGAGCTTTCTCCTGCAGAGAAGATGATGGGTTTGAACCACTGACCTTTTGAGTAGCAGCCATGTACTTTAAAAATTTAGCCAATAAATCATGAATTTCTGAGGAAATAGGAAGGAAGCTATGTCCCTCCTCCTATGTCCCAAGGATAATTCCCTTCAGGCAGAGGTTAAATATGCCTCCCCTCTCTATCCTCCTTTACTCTAACAACCATCCTTCTCACTGAACTCTAATTCTCAGCTGGACTTGCAAATCCATGTCAATAATGACACATAACTCATTTATAATATCATCATTGAGTATTGATTAGAAGAGTTAGCAAGTTACCACAAGCCAGGAGGAGAAACCATCAGTCAGTCAGTCTTGCCAACAGACATATCGTTCACGGTTCTCAGCTTCTCAACCATGCAAACCTTTGGCTTCTGCCCTCTCCTGTGAGGCAGGAAGTCCATCATTATACTTCACAATCTCAATATTGCCCCTCTGCTCTGCCACATGATCTCACAGCCGAGGTCTCTTGTACCTACAAGACCTTCAGCCACTTCTGCTAGAGAGCTCCCATGTACTTTACTGATGACTCTTCTTGAGGGTTCTGAGATGGCTGGTTCCGGGTTTGAGACAGCTATTTCTGTGCCCAGCAGAATGGTACAAGTGACCAGTCCCTGAGCTCTCCATATCTTATTGTATGCACTTTTTATATCTTATTTTCATAAGATATGAAATCTGTTTCTAAAAACAAGGCTCAAGGCATTGATGGAATAGCTATTGAAATGCTTTTTGCCAGCTTATCTATGCCAGGATGGTATAGACTTGGAAGATGACTTCTTGGCCAATGGACTGGAAGAGATCCTAAAGAAAGGAGATCCAACAGAACACTCAAATTATAGAACACTATCATTGATATCATCTGAGCGCAAAATTTTGTTGATTACCCAGCAACAGTTGCAGCAGCATATTGACAGGGAGTTGCCAGAGTTTCAGGATGGATTCTGAAGAGGACATGGAAAAAGATGTCATTGTTGATGCCAGATGACTCTTGGCTTAAAGCAGAGAATACCTGCAAGAAGCTTGCTTGTATTCTATTAACTATTCCATGGCATTTGACTGTGTGGGTCATAACAAACTCTGGGTAACCTTGAGAAGAATGGGAATTTCAGGACTGTTCTTGAAGCCTATGTGGAGCTCGTACAGAGATCATGAATCAGTTGTGTTCATGAAAAAAGGGAATACTAATGAAAAAGTGTTAATATCAGGAAAAATAAGGGAACACTAATAAAAATATTAATATCAGCAAAAAGTATGCAACAGGGTCATTTCCTTTCACCATACCTAATTAATCTCTATATTGAGCAAATAATCAGAAGCTAGCTTAAATGAAGAAGACCATTACACCAGGATTGGAAAAATCCTTTTGATAATGCAAATGGCACAATCTTTCTTGTTGAACATGAGAAAGACACTTTCTGATGAAGATCAAGGGTTACAGCCTTCAGTATTGATCACAACTCAACATTAAAGAGAATAAAATCTCCACAACTAGATCAATAAGTAACATCAGAATAAATGGAGAAAAAGGAGATTGAAGTGGTCAAGAATTTTGTCTTGCTTGGATCCACAGTTATTGCTCACGGAAAGATCAGGCACGAGATAAAAAGATGACTTGTAGGTAAATCTACTGCACAGGACCTATGCGAGTATGCAAAAGCAGGGATGTGAACTTAAAGGCAAAAGGGGAGCCTGATCCAAGCCTTTGTCATTTCAGTTACCACATTGGATACTGAGTAATGAAGCCTGAAGCAGAATCAATGCATTTGAACTGAAGGGCTGGAAGAGACTACCAAAAGAACTATGGACTACTAACAGGACAAACTGGTCTGTCTTTGGAGAAGTACGACTTGAGTGGTCCTTACAGGCAAAGGTGGCAAAACTTTCTTTGAAATACTTTACACATGTTTTTAGGAGAGACCAGCCCCTGGAGAAGGCATCGTGTTTGATGAAGTCGAGGGGCAGGGCAAAGGAGGCAATTCTGTGGGTGGTGAATGGACACAGTGACTATAACAATGTGCACAAGCATAGGGATAATTGCTAGGATGGAGCAGGGGTAGGTAGGGTTTCATTCTGTTGTGCACAGAAATCCCTTGTACATAGATTGAAATCCACTCCCTAGCACCAAACATTTTATTGCTTCTATGGAGTCAGTTGGTGGGAGTTACAGAGATCTATCTAGAAGGACCATATTAAGTAACTCACTACATCTGTACTCCTAAACCTATGATAGACAAAAAGAAATTCTATTTCATGGAAGGCTAGTCCTCTGCAAGGCTATATTTTGAAGGAGTACAAATGTGCAAAAAAAATTGGCATTCATTAAATGATGAACTGTTATAGCAGATGTTATGTAATATTTTAAAAATGAAGCTAAGTTTGGTGAGCTCACTGAAAGTAGAATAACCAATTGCCTGTGTATGTTGAAGAGTGCCCACAGAGAAAAGGTATTCCATGGACTCACAAGCAACAAAAATTATGCTAAAATCACACAATACTCTAGTGTCTGCCATTGTCCTGAGAAGTGTCTAATCTCCCTATTGCTCATCATAGCAGGCAGGACCAATCTGGTGCTCAGGCAGGTAATTCTTAAAGTTTTACCTTAAGAACACCAATGAAGCAAATAAACACCCTTCCTCTTTCCTGCCCTAAAACACAGCAGTTTCACAGGAATCTTGACTTGACAGCGATTGAAGATTCCTTAACTATTTTTCATGTTATTTTTTGGCTGTACATTTTCTTATCTTATATGCTACTGGCATATATTTATTTTCCCAGAGGAATTTAGCAGAGAGATTTCAGTATGAGGGGACATGCCAGGAAACTAAAAATTATCCAACTAGCTGGAAAGCAGCCAGAGCCCCCCTCCGTGGCTTCTCCAAAGCAATGTTCCTAGTTCTAAAGTAGATGAGCTAGGAACAAAATTGGGGAGGGGGAATTAAACAGCGGCAAACACATAGTGAATTTACAATGTACATTTTCAGATGGTCCCATTTTACATATTTCCCAAGTTTAACCTGAAAAACATTATCCATGCATCCCAAATGGGACTAGGAAGAAAAGGAATACTGTAAACATTTTCCAAGGGTTCTTTTTTTAACAAATTGTCATCTAAATATACCTTTATTTTATTTTTCCTTTTCAACATTTTCTATGCTCTCTTTTTTTATGTTTTTGCTCTTTTCTCCTCTACTGTTATTAATCCCCAAGGGTGTGCTTGTCTTTCTTGTTTACTTACCTGCTTACATATAATACTTTGTGGTGGGGGCAGGGGTAAGACTCTATAGAAGAAAAATGTTCTAATGACAAGTAACCTCTTATTGAATATCTTGCAGCTTAACAATGAAAATATTTAAAAACACACTTGTATGTAAATACAAAGAACAATTAAAACATAGAAAAAAGTGCATCACATCAAAGCTGCTTGTCCCATGATATTTCTTCTCAATCTCCCCCCACATGTCTGCCATACCGCATGAGAAATGGTGTGGAGGGCTTATGCTTAAATCGTTAATCTTTCAGATATGTTTTCAGTATCCATTTTATTCCTGGCATTTTTCTTTGTGTTAGAGATGAACAGTGAAAAATAAAAGTGATATGACCCTTCCTTTCATGAAGCGTGTATTCTCATGAAGAGAGACTAGCAATGCATAGACCTAGCACACATCGACAGTAGGTTAGCCCTCACAGTCTCATTGATTTTGACTCAGACTGACTAACCCTAAAGGCACATTGTACCTGCCACATTGGGTTTCACAGGCTGCAAATATTCACAAAAGTCAATTGTCACATCTTTCTTCCATGCAATGGCTTGTGGGCTCAAAGCATAGATCCACCCATTAGCACCTGCACACATGACCATTGCATCACCAGAACTTCTTTTGCTAAGGGTTCAGGCAAGTCAAAGACTGGGGACATGAAACACTGGGGGCTCTCACTGAGAAGGCACATCTTAATAGTCACATGAAGAAAAAAATAAAGTCACAAGTGTATGACTATTGGGGGTAAATGCCCCAGGAGGAGAGACCAGGTCTGAATGAGTTGGTATATTTGGGGGCAACAGATGAAGGCCAGCACAATTGGAGTGGAAGGAGTCTGAAGGAGAAGAGAAAGTGGTGACAGCAGAGGTCAGAAGGATAAATTGTATCATGTAACACTTGTGAGTCACTCGTTTTACTCAGAATGAGGTGGAAAACTGCTGGAAAGCTCTGAACAAGCAATTCCCAAAGTGACACGAAGTCATATATCTTTAAAACTTATTCACATATGAGGTGAGTCCACTCTGGAGGAACAAGAAAGCAAGCAAAGGGAATGGTGAGTTTTCTATTACAGTAAGGGTATTATTACTAAGCAGCAATAAATAAATAAATAAATGGGCTTGAACAGTGTTCATGTGAAATACAGAGTTCCCCTCATTGCTTTGCTGCTGTCTGATAGGTGCAATTTGTATATTTTAGGTGATAAAAATATCCTTTATGAATCCAAGCACTCTTGAAGCATTACTGATGCTAGAAATCTCTCAGAAAAAATCAAAATTATGAACAGAAATTAGATGGGATAAGCCCCAATGGAAATGGCTAGTCACCATGTTATGAGGAGAACTCAAAAAGGGTTTGTGAAAATGTATAGAAACCTTTCTGAAAGAAAATGTAAAAAAAATGAAGCTACTCTTTTTTGACATTCTCTTGTATTGACACATATATGCCAATTCACTTCCTAGGATCATGCCTTCATTTCACTAAACCTTCCTTGAAGAAGTTTGCTCACTTCAAAACAATGGCTTTGATAACCATGAGGGATCCCGATGCTATTCCTTTAAAATATTTCATGAGAATAGGTAATGAAGCTTGCCAGGGAAAGACAAGGCTGGACAGTACATAAGGTTGTCCAGTGAAATTGGCCCTGGAAAGTAACTGATCAAATACTGAGCAGGTGAATTGATATGATTGGGGTGGGGATCAGGGAAGGATTCTGGATACTACTTTCCTTTTTCTCACCAATGCAGTTTTTAATTTTCTGAATATTTCTTCAAGAATAAACCTCGATAATAGTGCTATGGTCTTCTTGAAAAACTAAAGTGATTACATCTTTGGAATCCAAATCACCCCCCACAAAGTGATCATAACCACTCAGTTTTGAATTTAACTGTCCCAACAGATCGTCTGAGATGATGCTTTTGGGATTTTATAAAGATATTCCAAGAAGACTAATACAGTGCATTTCTGAAAGAGCTTATTTGCAGCCACGGAATGGTTTAGGAGTATTGACATAAATATGCATATATTGAACTAGAATATAGTAGCAGTATTTTATGCCTTACCCTCATATGCTTTTGAAGAAACCACTACAATATATTGCTAATAAAGCTAAACATTTCAAAGCAACAAAACTAAAAAGAAAATTCTCGATTTATGAATTTTAAGAATGTTTTCCCTACTACTTCACATTAAATAGTGTAAAAATCTTGGGTGTAAATTTTAAGAGTCATGATGTGTTATTCTTCCATAACACTTGCAAAAAATGTGATCACATAAAAACACAAGTGTTTTAAAGTTTTAACACATTTTTATGAATGTTAAGCAAGCTCATGTTGCTAAAAAATACTGGAACTTTTACTGAATGTTATTTATTAAATCAGACAGCTATTTCCTGGATACTAGAATAAAGAATACTATATCTCAACTTAGATATTTTGACATGTTCTTTTTGGAGCAACACATATACTCACATATATACCTTCATGTAAATTGCCACATATGTATACACATAAATTAGACAAAAACAAATATAGAAATTGTTCACACTAGAATGTGCAAACAATCCAACCTTAACCCACATAGATCTCTATCCTCAGTTGGTTTCTAAGAGAAACATTGGCTATGGAACTGACTTCTTGATTTATTTATGATGAGGCATTCATAAAATAAACTGCTTGTTAGTAGAGACTATGACTAATTTTACTGTTCTCTAAATGGTTGCTCTGCTGAACATGCAATTGGTTTTTAAGTTTCTACAATTCTCTTTGGGAATCTCATCTCTATTTGTCATTAGTCTATGATTTCTACATCTTCATCTCTCTTCCTGCTATACCAGCTCCACACATAATCTTACTATTTACCATCTACCTCCAGAGGCAGCTTCTATTCAACGGATCTTAAACAAAATGTATTGATTCCACCTACACAATCCATTGCTTTTCCTTCCCCTAACTCCTAGCTTAATGAACAGCAGCGATGGTCTGCCGAGATCCGTATTTACAAAGATATACCCTGCATTGACTCAGGCCTAGAGAAGAGGCAGTTACCACAGGATACAGCACTTTCTATTTCACACACACACATTCTCCAAATCAAATGTGATTATTGGCAAGGCTACCATTATAGATATCACATTTCTTCTCTTTATTTATTTATTTTATTAAATCATTTTATTGAGGGCTCATACATCGCTTTTCACAATACATAAATAAACATACTGTGTCAGGTACCTTCACATGTCCACTGCTATTATCGTTCTCCAATCATCTGCCTTTTCCCTTGAACCCCTAGTATCAGCTTTTCCATCCCTTCAACTCTTCCCCTGCTCTCTCCTTCCCACCAACCCTTAATACTTTATAAATTATTATTGTTCTGTCATATCTCACACTGCCCAAATTCTCCCCCAACCCACTCCCCCTGATGCTCATCCTTCAAATAGGAGCCTATGTGTATATCCCGATATCGCTAAAGACAAATGGATCCAGAGGCAATCAGAGTAGAAGAAACAATAGTGCCCAGCTACAAAATGATTGAATATCTGAAATCTCAAAGACTTGAAGATAATCGTGTCACCATTCAGCGCAGAAACAGCAAAGCCCACATGGAAGAAGCACACCAGCATGTGTGATCAAGAGGGGCCAAAGGGAGCAGGTATCGAACACCAAAGAGCAAGAATCACAACATTGCGAATGAAGGGGAGAGCAGGGTGGAGAACTAAGGACCACAGGGGAGTCATGGGGAGGAGACAGACCTGTCAGGGGGCAGCCAGGCAGTGATGATGCATACACATTTCTTCTTTTCATGACATCAGATAATATGCAAACTGTAAGTCCAGGATGACAAAGGGATTAATGTAAACCAGTTATCCCATAGTTGTGATTAAAGATCATTTCCTCTCAGAAGCCTTCTCTGTTTCAGGATTTTTTTACACACTGTCTAAAAATTTCATATCCATCTGCTCAGGTACTTCTCATACAGGTTTTTTTGGTGTGTTTTAAATCAGGAACTTATAACTTTGAGGGTCCTATATTCCAAGTGCATTACAGTGCTTAGCAAGTGCATGGTGTCATTAGGAATTAATAAGGGAATTCTCTATAAATTTGTGTTCATTCACAGCATTTCAAAACATTTTTTCCCATTTAGGTTTTCTACTCCCTTCAAATTGGATGAAGTCTTTCAAATATATATTTACTAAACTAAATTATTATTTTCATACTCAAGACATGTGAATAAAGATATATATATATATATATCTACATAAGGAGATTTGTTTCAGAAAAACTAATTGAAGTTTCAAGTTATATTATTGGAGGACTCTACAAATTAAAAAGTTGACTGATATAGTAATTACCTAATGAAGATAAGAGAAATACATAGGGGAACTGTACCCATAATGATAGATCAATATTCAACCATTTTAGGAGCTAGCATACCTATGATTATAATTAAATGAAGGACCAAAGCCAACCTTCCCTAAAGGCATCGGTAGAAAACAATTCTCAGGGAACTGACAGAAGACCAATTCAAATGTTCCCCAAAACGAATACAGTGCTGGAGGTGCTGGCTGTTCTTTGACAAGAAATTTGGAAGACCGATGCCTAGCCACCCAAATGGATGAGATCCACATTTTTGTGCATTCTGAAGATAGATGAACCAACAGAATACAAAAGTGATTGAACAGTATCATTCATGTCACAAGCAAGCAAAGTTTTGCAGAATGTAACTCAAGATCAGTACATTAACAGGGAACTACCAGAAAAATCAAGCAGGAGTCAAAATAGGAAGGCTCAAGCAATTGGCTGCTAATCACAAGGTCCAAAGTTCAGAGCCGCCAGCTGATCCACTAACAAAAATTAAGATTCTTTGTTATATTACAGTTTATCACCTCTGAGACCCTCTGGAGCTGTCCCTTCTGTCCAATAGGCTCACTCTAAAGCTGGCAGTGGACTTGGGATTAGAAGACATCACAGAATAACAAATTCCATTGTTGATAACAGCTGTTTCTTAGCTCAAAGCAAAGAACATGACAAAGATGATAACCTGTGTTTTATTGATTTTGCAAAACAATTCAGCTGTATGCAAAGAATGAGAACCTCCGAGCAGGTAATAATATCTATGAATAACCTGTACATAGAACAAGAGACAGCTCCTGAATAGAACTAGGAGATACAGAAGAGTTTAAAGTCGGAAAAGTATGTATCAGCATTGTATTCATTCACCATACTTTTTCAATCTGTAGACTGAGCAAATACTCTGACAAGCTGAGCAATGTAAAAAAGTATTTGGAGCAAGAGTAGAGGAAAACACATGAACAACAATGTGCAGGTGACACAAACATGTTTGCTGGAAGTGTAGTGAACTTGAAATATTAATTTACTAAGATCAAATATTACAACCTCCATTATGGAGTACATGAAATATAAGGAGCACAAAAATCCTCACAATTGGACTAACACAAAAATATCCTGTGAAATGGGAGAAATAAAGGATTTCATTAAAGTTGAATCCATAAGTAACACTCATGGAAACATCAAGCAATAATTTAAATAATGCATTGCACTGGGAAAATCTGCTACAAAGTAATTTTTAACATGAAGAGCAAAGATGCCACGTTGAAGGTGAAGACGCACCTGCCCCAAGCAATGGCATCTTTGGTCTGTTCATTTGTATGTGAAATATGGAGGGTGGTTTAGGAAAACCAAAGAATAGGAGTATTGGAATAGTAGTGTTGATAAAATCATATATGTCACAGACTACCAGAAAAATAAAGAACTCTGTCTCAAAAGAAGTACAGCTGAAATCTTCCTTAAAAATTATGTTGCTAACTCAACAACACACATATTTTGGACATGTTATTTGTGGGATTGATTTGGCCAAATAGAAAGTCTATTAGCGATAGAAGACTCTCAGTGTGGATTGACACAGTGACTGTAACTATAGGCGTAAACGTAGCAACAATTGTGAGGAAGACACAGGACTGGGTAGTATTTTTTTCTACTACAATTTGGGCTCCTTTAGTCAAAATAGACTGGGAGTGACCTTTTTTTTTCAGTAAGAAAAAGTTTGGGAAAAAACTAACTGAACAACTCTAATCTGTATATTAAACCACAGGAATAATATCAGAATATTATAAACATATGCATTTCAGCATCTGAAAATGAGTTAATAGGCAATGTAAAAGGTAATATTTTGGAGGTTTGGGAAGAGTGAAAATTCCCATCTTGGTTAAAATCACGAGAGACATATAGGAAATATAGTTAAACTAAAATGTATTTCTCTAAATTTTATAGGTATTCATTTGAAACAAATATAAACTTCTAAAATTAATATTTTAGCTTTCCATAAAAAGAGGATTTTTCTAACAGAAATATTTAACTATGGAATATGTGCATGCATGTGTGTGTATGTGTGTGTAGGAAAATAAATAAGGGGTAGTCCCAACATGAGCTAAAAGAAATAGTCTTCACAACAAATTTTCTCAAATTATTGACTACACAAACTTCTTATTGCTGCTTTGGTATCCTTGACATCTTGAAGTCTAGAAGATCATGATTATCAGTATTTCATCACTGGAATAAAATGTACTACCTTCCATGCAATGCAATTTATTATTCATGTAACCTGCTTAGACTGACATGTCTACATCCTTCAGAAGGTCTTCCCATTGCCTGGGTTCATACACACACACACACACACACACACACACATCACCAGAAAAGTGCTTTTTGAATCATGACTTGGTGACTAGTCATCAACCAAGTTGGCTTACAGAGTTATATGTCAACATTTAAATTAAAAATCTGAGTTGTAAAGCCAGTTTTCATACTAGCATTGTGATTTTCAACAGGGCACTTAACTAAGCATTCCAATTTTCTTATCAGAAGATAGAATGAAATTGTCAGAAGTGAGAGCTTGCGAAAATTAGAAATAATAAATTTAAAATGTCTATAATCATGTTAGGAATCAGTAGTAGTAGCAGCAGCAGAAGCAACAACATTCCCTTTAGTAAGTTTGGTAGTAACATTCTTTGTCTGATTGAAACAGGGTCGACGTATTTGTTAAAAAGCACAATCAGAATTTAAAAACTCAAGCACCTAAAGCACTGATTTCTCACGCCCAAACTCTAATGTAAATTTGATAGCTTAAAAATGATGTAAAGTTATGCACAATTTGAATACAGCCAAAATTACCTAACAATATTTTTCACTTATTTATAAATAGCCCTTTGCATCTGTAGTAGTTATTTCATATCATCATGATAAATAGAGTGAAGGGATACAGTTGAGCTTGTCAATCTGGTCACAGCTTGACGATGACTCCTGGTGGGTGTGACCTTCTCACGAGGATTCTGGGAACTTCCTCTCTTCCTCCCTGGAGGCAACACACACACACACACACACACACACACACACACGCGTGCGCGTGCACATTATCTCTCTCTCTCTCTCTTTGCCTTCATCTGCTCTCCTACACACAAGAGTGTCTTTGGGTTTGTCTCTTTAGTCAGGCTGTCCTAACAGCATTATATATATAAAATATCAATTAAATGATATGTTGGCACTGGACTTTCAACTTCTGTGAAAGAGGATTTCCATCTTACATTTCTTTATAAGTGAAAAAAATATAAGGTAATTAATTTAATTAAAAATATTACTACATACATATTGTGGCAGGTTTACATTGCCACGGGAAATTGAAAAGTCATGATCTACAGAGACTTAATTAAAATGTCTTATACTTCAGTGTTTAAGTGAAACTTCAAAGTGTGTTAGTGCATAAAGTGCACTGCAAGTCATTAATATTGATAGCTTGCATTATTGTTTTTCTTTTTGTTTTTCTTGAATTATTTTTGTTTAATTATGAAAAAATTGTGTGCTTTGAAATAAACAAGGCACATTTAAAATTTCTTGTTTTCTACAAAAAAATTAAACTGAAATTTAAAAGTGATATAGGCAATTGTTTTGCCTTCAATTCCTGCAAAAAAAAATCAAATCAAAATTTACTCTAAAGTACATGAATGATCAGAACCCATGGTGGATGAGATGAATTTCGGTGCTTTGAACCACGACAGTATAGCATTTGACAAAAGTTGTACAAATACAGGCTTATGGTCCCAAGAGGTTACCTACCAATATAAGCTGAACACATTTTCTGAAATGCTTTTTTGAATGCCCATGGAAGTAGTCATGAAGTTAGTGATCCTGCAAATTTTAATTGAGAGTTTGTTGATCTTTTCAGATGTGCCATAGTTCAGATGGCACAGTAATTGGTAGCTAGAAGCATATGGACAAATACTTTCACTTGAAGCATAAAGAGGGTCACATAAAAGATTTTTATGATCAAATATAAAATTTGCTTTTTAAACAAAATTTATCAAATAATGTAATTATTTCTATAAAATACATGACATGAGTAGATGTTATAAAGAAAGCAGAAACTATAACTTATGTATTATGCACAATAATAAAAATGTCCTGATATTTTGGGACCATGGCCCTAACTAACAGTAGCATGCTGTCGCCTACCATGGGGTTGCTTTGGATTCACAGATGACCTCGTTTGACAGAATCAATAGGGCAAAGGGCAAACATCTAGGGTTTTCTAGGCAACCATTTTTTTAAATGACTCTTTTTTTTTTTAGGGGAGGGGGACTCTTACAGCTCTTATAACAATCCATCCGTCCATTTTGTCCGGCATATTTGTACAAATGCTGCCATCATCCTTTTCAAAACATTTTTCTACTTGAGCCCTTTTTATTACTGACTCGTTTTTTCCTCTCTCCACTCCCCTCCCACCCACATGAAACCTTGATGAATTATAAATTATTATTTTCATATCTTACACTGTCTGCTGTCTGCCTTCACCCATGTTTTTCTGTTGTTCATCACCATGGGTGGGTAGGGTGGTTGTTATTCGTCTATCACTGTGATTGCTTTCTCTTTTCTCCCTTCATCTTCCCCTCCCCGCATGGTAACACTATTCCCAGGACTGTTCCTGAGGAGTTTACTTGCCCTGCATTCCACATCTCGAGCCCTCTTATCTGTACAGGTAGAACTAAGGTCATGGTAGTGGGGGGTGGGGGGAAGCAGGACAAAACTAGAGGAACATTATATGTTTCATTGGTGCTATACTGCACCCTGCATCTCTTCTTTGTGACTCTTGTGTGAATGGATGTCCAATTGCCTACAGATGGACTTTTGGTCCCCACTCGAACCCTCTTATTCACATCAATGTGATTATTTGTTTTTGGTCTTCTGATACCTGATCCTGTTGACATTTCATGATCACACCAGCTGGTATACTTCTTTTTTTCCCCTCACATCACTGTCCTGGTGTGAGTAGGAGGCCCAGCCATTCTACTGGAAAGCTGCTGCTGGATTTGAACCATCAATCCTGTTGGCTGCAGTCCCACACACAACCACTGCGCCACCAGGACTGAGCTTGGTATATTTCTTTCAAGTGGGATTTGTTGCTTTCTTGCTAGATAGTCACTTGCTTTATCTTCAAGCCTTTAAGACCCCAGATACTATATCTTTTAATAGCTAGGTATCATTACCATTCTTCACCACATTTGCTAATGCACCCACTTACCCTTCAGTGATTGTGTTGGGAAGTCGAGCACCACAGAACTCCATGTTATTCGAACAAAGTGTCCTTAGTTTTGTCTTAAATATACTATGTTTGAAAGACTGATTTGGTTAGTAACCAAGAACTTAGCCAAAATCCCACCTGGGTTTCTGATACGGATAATATCAAACAGCTAAAATCAAACAAATAAAGAAATACTTAAAATAACATCATTGTGTTATATACATTCTGTCTGTATAAGAACATAAGGTTAAGGTGAAAAGCCATGTTTTACCTAATGGCACTACAATTTTGTAAGCTTAGAATTGAGGGGAAAAAACATAATTCTCTGCTTTTATGCTTAATTTTTGAAGTAGCCATTTCCATCAAACTACTTTGTACTACCGCAAAGAGTTGAGAATGAGTATTTCATTTTCACTAACTCCAGGATCAACATAGTATGGTCTTTAAAGTGAGTACTGTGGAATCTGAGTACTTGTGTTTCCAGGTAGCCTCCAGCTATCTGAGCATAAGAAAGTTTCTTCAAGTCATAAAGCTCCATGTATACATGATGACAACTGCAACACCAAATTTCGTGTTACTTAAGTATTCAGTCAGAATTTGGAACATAGTCTTGCAACCAGTATGCGATCTGTTACTTTCTCTTTTTATCCTCATCTATCCTGTGGGCATTTTTTCGTGCTGATTCTATTTTATAGATATCAAAATGTATGCTTAATTGCATAAACATTTGTGTTTATTTGGTATGCGGGTTTCCAAAAGCTGCTCTTTCCACTACAGAACACTGTGGAAGATTGTTTTTAGGCTATAGGCACTTATTCATTGCTTGGATTCACAGCATGCATTAATGGGCTGTGACACTGTCAATTGGATAAGCAGTCCCTAAGCTGCACTGCAAGGGCTGCCACAACAACAAAGGTCACTACTGGAGCTAATAGATTGGCTTGTCTCATGTCTATAGATTTGGGTGGTAAGAAGATAGCATGCCTAAAAGGATTACGACAGGAAGAGCAGGATCATCATGGGATGTTCTACAGAGTGACACTAAGACAAAGAGACCAGATGACAGATGGCATGGGTGACAGGTCGCTCAGCCATGGAGAAACTCACTCTCAATAATAAGCAAGTAGTTTTGAAAGATTTACTCTCAAGTCTGCAGCTGTATCCTGAGAACAGGAGGAGTGAAATCCTCCAACTCACTCAGAAGATGGATGAGAAGCAGATTTGTGATAGCTCATCGTGTGGCTATGCATTACCCTTTCTTCTTCAGAGGAATCCCATCGCATTTTGCCAAGAGTCAGGCATGACTACACAAAACCTTCATCTTTGTCTTGAGCATGAATATGTGCAAGGTCAGCAGGGCGCCTGCTGCTCAGACTTGTCTTTTTGAGACAAGCAAATCAACCAAGAGTAACACATATGTTAAGTTGTCAAAACAAAATGCTATAGATTATGTGTAGTGGTGAGGAGGCAATTGCATGAATGCATGTAAACCAGATTGTCCATGATCTGAACCAGAAGAAGGATAAGTTGTTCTAATCCTGTCTGCAGTTAACCACAGAGATTGTTCTACCCTGTGCTAGAAGGTTCCTCTAATTCAGAATCTTCTTGATGGCAGTGAGTTCAGCCTATTGGAATACAAGGAAATTGACGACTGATTTAGAATTTACTTTTCCTCATTTAGACAAGCATTGCTAAAATGGAAGCCAAATGATTTATTTTTTTCCACAATTAAAATGACCACATCAGTAAACCTGCATGCTTCTGGCCCAGGTCAGATTAAAATGGAATTGGAGAGGTCATTGGTTAGTGTCTAGTGCACAAGTCTTTGCAATTTGAGGCAGATTATGTGTAAACATGCCTAAGAGAAAATAACCTGCAATAGCTAAAAATAGGCAGGCTCATTAGTAAAGCACACAGCAATTTCAAATCTGTAATTATCTCACAGCATAAAGAGTCCCACTCTTCTGTTGTTAAAAGGATACATTTCACATTGATCCTTGAAGGACAAAAACTAGACACTTCGAAGTGTATTTTATAAAAACTCCCATGGCCAGAGACAATGTGCAGAGCCTTTTTTCCCCTGAGATTTTAAAAGTCATATTTTAGGACCATACCAATGATTGCTCAATTGATTTCCATCAGTGCGATTTACCATCTGTTCCAATATACACTGGTATTCATTTCTAGCTGATGTCTTCTGAATAATAAATGATGCCTGGAAGTGGAATTGGTTAAGTAATACACTTATTTTTCGTATGTGCTTAACAGATACCATATATACTTGATACCATATACAGATATCATATATAAGCCAACCCGACTATCAGTTGAGGCACCTAATCTCACCACAAAAACATCATTAATAATGTGCTGAAAAGCTCAGCTTATCCATGAGGGTATGTGGTCATTTCTGGTCCTTGAGCTCAGAAAATGTACATAAAAGGAAGTGATTTAAGAATGGACTTTTTGAACTGAAGGGTTTCATGGTCAAATAATTACATAGTATATTCTTACTAAATCTCAAATAAAATAGAAAAGTAGTATTTAGAAAGAGAAATAGATATAGACAGAAGAATCAAAATTTGACTCTCAAGACCTAGTAGAGACAGAAGATTTATATTGTAAGGAGTGATGTGTCTTTGCGAAAGGTGAAATCAGGATTTCTGAGGAATTCATCCTGAGACACATTGACCAATGGGAAATTAGCATCAAAAAGCCATACGTGTGTGGGTTCTTTCTAACACCTTGGACCGAGTTTCACATTCACAATTCTGCATTCTTATTTGTCCATATGGCTGCCAAATTATGTGAGGTTTAAGCACCACAACATTGAATCCTTCTTCAGATATATATATATATATATATATATATATATATATATCACCAATGTTTCCTAATAAAGATGTTGTCCGTTTCTAGTTGCCCTTTGTCATATCACCTTTACCTAGCATAGTATGTCAAATATAAATGGGACTTTAAGTTTGGAAAATTAACAAATAGATGACTGAATGAATGAATGAATAAAAATTCAATTTCAAAATGTTAACTTGAGAGGATCCCAAGTCTTAGATGTCAGAAATCTTAATGAGAGAATACTGATCCATTAATAGAGAATGACATATATTCTCTGATATCTAAGGCTAATGTTCACAAGAAAAATAATAAATTTAAGATGTTTTCAGTGATATAACATCATCTATGTACAAAAGGTAATATTTTCAATCTAGTCAGATTATACCATGAATAGTCATTACTGTTTATTTCCTCAAAACATTATATATGTATATATATTAAGGTTTATATCATTTTGAAAATAGATTAAATTAAAAATCTTAGAAGTAGATTAAATATTATAGAATACTTATCCTGAAATTTTAAAGGAACATTATTAAAAACTTTCCTTGGTAAATTAGGAAATTTCATTATTACTGGTGCCTACATAGTGTTTTCTTGCCTCAACAGGAGTAAGATGAATGGTATTTTGCTTTGAAAAAATAGCTACATTATTACAACCTGGAGTGAGAGATTTAGAAATTGGATAAACCTCTATTCTACTTACTGGCTCTACAACTTGACATGTATCCCTTCACTTCCCTAGAATTGCGTTCCCAGTCTGAAGACAAAGACTCCATCTGCCTAGGTAGTCTCCTGTGAGAACAAAGCAGAGAAAGAGCAGGCATTGCCAGTCGTGTTCCATGAACACAGTAAAGTCTCAACAAGTGTATCTCACTTTACTTTCTCTTAGACTTTGTCAGACGACTAAACGTCAGAGTTGTGTGTATGTGTGTGTGTTTAAGAACTGTTATTTAGAGTGCTTTTTGTTCACTTGTTTGTTCTACTAACCAGAAACCCAAATATCCCTTGATGCTCATTAAGCCTCAAAAAGTCTCTTGTCATTTTTATTCCAGCTTGATTCCTTGTGAATCCTTCTTAGTGCATTTGTCTCTTTGTCTTTATTTTTGTTAGAAAGACAGTACAGATCAATGAGTCAGATAAAACATAATGAAGATGTTTCTAGGGATGGAAGCATAAAAAGAAAAATGTTAACACAAACAAAAACAAACATGAGAAAGTCAATGGTGATATTCTTGAAATTTTCCCTGAGAGACCAACTTATAAGGGTCTGCTGAAGGTCATGACAAAATGTGAACTGCAAGAAATTCAGCTACAAACTATTGTCTTGTCATTTTATCTCAGTATTTTCTCTACCATCATGTTATTACTGATTATGTTAGTGATCCTGTTTCTTTGTGTGTGATGATTAGATGGGGGGACATGGGAAAGAAGAAATCATCCAAGGTTCATATGTGGGCAACTGGATATTCCCTTGCTGAGGGGTCACAGGAAGGAGATGATCCAGTCAGGGTGCAATATAGCAATGATGAAACATACAAATTTCCTCTAGTTCCTAAATGCTTCCTCCCCCACAACTATCATGATCCTAATTCTACCTTACAAATCCTGTGAGAACCAGGGATGTATACTGGTATCAATGGGAACTGGAAGCACAGGGGATCCAGGACAGATGAGCCCTTCAGGACCAGTGCTGAGAGTGGCTATGACAGGAGCGTGGAGGGAAGGTGGGAGAAAGGGGGAACCAATTAAAAGGACCTACATACTGCCTCCTTCCTGAGGGATGGATAACAGAAAAATGGGTGAGTGGAGATGTTGGGTAGTATAAGAGATGATAAAATAATAATTATTTATAAATTCTAAAGGTTCACGAGGGAGTGGGTAACAGGAAAGGAGGGGAAAGATGAGAAGCTGATACCAAGGGCTCAAGTAGAAAGCAAATGTTTTGAGAATGATGAGGGCAACAAATATACAAATGTGCTTGACACAATGGATGGATATATGGATTGTGATAAGACTTGCATGAGCCCCCAATAAAATGGTTTTTAAAATCTTTTCTATTAAAAGCATACTTTAATGAAGAATTTATTAAGAGGTAGAGGGTTAATAATCTTTATAATTAATCATATCAACTTTCTTTACTCTTGTTTAGAAGGTAGACAACATCGCAGTTAAACTTATCTCTACGAAAGAGACATTTCATGGATATGTAATCAAAGAATAAAGAAATCTAGCAAAAGGTGACATATTTCCATTCTAAGCCCTAACTTGTGTACTCCTGTTACAAATGTTCTATTACAAAAACTGTTATATTCTGGAAAATGAAATAATGTGAGAGTTCCAGCAGTGAATAAGACATGGATGTTTCATGAAGTTATCTTGAATATCATCACCAAACAAATGGGAGATCGGGCTGAGCCCCGGTGGAGTGTGTGGTTGAATGCGGGAGTGCGGCCCGCGGACTTGGCTGGTTCAAATCCACTGGCACTCTCAGGAGCGGCGCTGGGTAGCACTCACGACCACCAGAGGGCAGTGATGAACAAAAAACAAACAAAACAAAGCAAAAAACAAAGGGGAGGTTATTTAGCATTTTCGGGAAAAAATTGAAGTCGGAGAATAAAAAAGAACAAAATTTTTTAGGAAAAAAAAAATGTACACCACCCCCCACATACACAGAACATAGTCTCGTGATTCAATCCAGATTCTAATTTTAAAGATAGGACAACATTAATATTTTATCACTGTAGCTGCAGAAATTTGATGCCAAACTAAAAAGAACACCAGCTACTAAAATTCAGAAAGGTGTAGTAAAAAACATGAAAATAAAAACCTCCTTGGAACACACGCTTTGTAGACTGATTAAAAAACACATAGAGAAAAATGTTGGCGTACATGCCAGCATACTGATAATAGACCTAGGGTTCAAAGAGAGTTGCAACAGGGATACATGAAAGCAATGCAGATGTAGAAAAGTGGCTCATAATCAAAAATTGTACTTGTGCAGAGCTACTCACCCCCTCACTCCCTTTCTTTAAACCATCGACTTGAAGTGCAACCTTGAAATCCTACAAATAACTCCCCTCAAGCTCCAAATACATTTTCTCTCCAATTCTCAGGTATTTTTCTTGATTTGTGTGTGTGTGTGTGTGTGCAATTACCAAGGCTATTTCAGGTTAAAATAAGCACACTCTGTCATACTGGATCCATGCGTGCCTCCTTGACTCGGGACTTAGCATATGATTCTTATTCTATAACATTATGTCATTTCCATGGCAACTATCTCAGTCTCATAAACAGAGGAGAATGACTTCAACTATGCTATCCTGAAGTGAATGAGCTGGACTTGAGAAGCAGGAGCTTGAGATGAAGAAACACAATAAAATAAAAGCAGAAGTGATGATAATGGACAAATAAGTTATTTTATTATATATCCTTAATTAGGGGACTAATGGATTTTTACGCAGCAGAATTATAGCCCTACTCTATTGTGCTAACCCCTAAGCCTACTCCTGTTAGTGCTACTGAACTTAAGATTCATTCAGTCCGTAGTACAATGAACTGTTGTTTGATCGCTTTAGTTTATTCCCATGTTCTTTGTCTGTTTCCAAAGCACTAGGTGCATTTGGACTTTAGTTTAGTGAAGTGCATTATCAGATGACACACAATAAAACCATGCGTCAGAAATCAAGCTCTGTGCTAATGGCAGATATATTTTGCGTTATCATTTCTAACACAATGAGTCTCAAAAATTGGGGGGGGGGCAGTATCTACACACACAAAAAAAATCTATGAAACTAAATGGACCCCTGGATGCTATAAAACATGGTTAGATTTTAAAACCTATTTGCTTATTGTGACAGTGACTTTTCTTCCTAGTTTCAAGATATTTTTAGTTACTGTTAGCCCATTTCAAGTTCTATTAAATTCGACTCTCTCCTGGGACCTAGCATCCAAACCTAATTCAGTTACAAGTTGAAATAACATTTAATCATCTCCTCCAGTTATTGACACTGCCAAATTATAGTATTTCCTGAAAGCCACAGATGCCACTGTTGCCAGCAAGAACCAGTTGGGGGATATGAACAGGATATTATAAACACACTGGCTTTTAAATTTTTTTAATATTTTTTTTGGGGGGGGGTCAGTTACATATAGTAAGAAATCAATTCCTGATCTAGCCTGATTCAAATTTTTAAAATAGTATTCACATCGTCTCCTGAGAAACTGAATTCACCTCCTTGGGCCTCAGTGTCTTTATTGATGTCTCAACACATCACACTTGACAGCACACAGAAAATAGTGTCTTTATTATTACTGCACGTAACATGTTCCTGATTAGAAATTAATATGTACTAGGAGAAATTCACTGTATTTTTCAATAAAAATACATTAAGCTAAAATCTAAAATTAGTTTGCCTGATGGCAAGGCTGACAAACTTGTCCATGCCCTTGGTTTTTCTTTTTTGTGGGAGTGGGGTGGGGTATAAAGAACCAAACAGATTTCTACTTCTTTTTTTTCTCCAGGCATCACTGCCCTGGTGGTGGGAGTAGGAGGCCCAGCCTTTGCTCCTGTGAACGGGAATTGAACCTCCATCCCAGTGGGCCGCAGTCCCGTGCACAACCACTACGCCACCGGGGCTCAGTCCGCAGATTTCTACTCTTATACATGCTCTATTTTATTAGTTATGGTTAATATATAACAAAGACAACATGGGCTATTTCAAAAATTTTCAGTTGAATAGATCCGTGACTTTGTGTTCATCAGGTATTTCATTGATCCCCCTCCTTAGACACACACATATGTTCCCCTCCCCGCAACATATCTAGGTTAAATTTCTTAGCTACATCTAAAGGAAAATATGTCCTAGTTCAGCAGTTTTCAACCTGTGGATCACAACCCATACATGGTTAGAACGACCTCTTCTTTTTTGGGGGGAAGGGCATCACTGCCCTCTGATGGTCATGGGAGTCACCCAGCATTGCTCCCAGAGAGCTGCTGCTAGATTTGAACCGCCAAGCCAATGGACTGCAGTCCTGCACCCAACCACTACGCCACCGGGGCTCAGTCCTAGAACAACCTTTTCACAATGCTTGCCCAATTCATAACTGTAGCAAAGTGAGCACTGAAGTAACAATGAAAACAATTTTATGCTTGGGGTTCACCATGACATAAGGAAACATATTAAAGTGTTGCGGCATTAGGACAGTTGAGAATCACTACTCAAGATAATTCAGTATTTAGGCAAATTCTTCACAAACTAGGAGCTGACAAGCCAGAGTTTATACAAAGAATAATGTCTCCAGTACTTTTGTGAGTCCATCATATTTGAGACATGGGCCTGAAAAATACTCCATTTTTTGCTACATATTTCTAACTTAACTTTCCAATACATATGAAAAATCTATTTTAATCATATATGTAACACAAACATATATGAATTTAATGTTGCTTTTTGCCTTTTTTAATATTAATCTGTCTTCTAATTTCCAATTGGCAGGCAGTTTTTGATTTGCAACATAACTTGAAGTCAAAAAGTGAGGATACAAATGGAGAATGTGGTATTTTAGGAATCTGCCATATTTAATGCTGTCAAATTAAAAATAAAGTTAGTCCTCAAACTTTGAGATTCTAATAAAATAGAGTCATCTCAATACATATCTTCTTATGCATAAATCACCAGGTTCAGTGGGTCATGGTCTCCTTTAGCTAACTTGGTTTATTATCACCACCTGGTATGCTCTCTTAAAAAAAATTATCTTCAGAATGACACTCAAGTTTGCTGTGAGACGTAATCCAAAATTATAGTTCCCTTCTTAGTAGTGCTGATTTTGCACCTTGATTGTTGGTTGACTGCTTTGTGGGATCGATCATTAATAAAACAGAGGAAATGCATCCTAAGCTAATGTGGCAGTTACATTAGCTCCTGTCAACTTGAGTGAAAAGGTTAAGTCTATCCTGTCAATCATGCCACTGAGAATTCTAGGAACGCCTCTCTTTTTCCATGGAGGCAGGACATTATCTCTCTTCCTTCCCTTTCCTGTTGAGGCACTCAGAAAGCTGGAGGACACAAGCGGCGACGATGCTAGTGTTGATATACTTCCACTGCCACTGGATGCACAAGATCTTCTATCCAATGACCTGTGATCTTTCTGTATTCAGCATTATTGCATATGATGTGTGAGTCTGTAAAGGAATTTACAGACTTGTATCAGACAAATGGGCTAATATCAGGCTTATGGACTTGACTGGACTAGGTTAGGATGTTTTCTTAATATACAATTAGTCTTCGATATAAAACTCTCTCTTATACACATATGAGTCTCCCTGGATTTGTTTCACTAGTCCACCCAGACCAGCACAGCTAAGGAAAATACTGTAATGGTTCAGAGCAGGGGTTTGCAACCTTCCTAAAGCCACAACCTGTTCATACAATTCCTCATGTTGTGGTGATGCGCCTAACCATAAGATTATTTTTGCTCCTTCTTTATAATTGTAACTTTGCTACTGTTCTGAATTGTCATGTAAATATCTGATATGCAGGATGCATTTGCATTGTTATAAATTGAACATAATTAAACCATAGTGATTAATCAAAAACAAAATGCAATTGTATATAGTGAAATATTTATTTCTAATGACAAATAAATGAAATGTCTTGATGAATGGAGTAGCATGGGTAAACAGTCTACATGACACATATCTGCATGTGGACCCGCCTAGAGACCAGTAGACCACTAGTGTCTGGGTACCTAAGACCATTGGAAATATGTGTTCTTAGATGATCTTAGGTGACTCTTGTGAAAGTGCTCATCTCCCAAAGGGGTCGGAACCTACAGGTTGAGAACTGCTGGTCCTGAGCCAATTGAGAGTTCCAGTCCTTTAGCAGTGTGGCGTGAAATGAACTCTATGCTCCCCTGCAGGATTGTTTTGTTTATACAAGGGAGAGTTAAGTGGAAAATTCAAATGTAAAGGAGCTATAGCTATCTTATACATGCATGTATTTATCAACTCAACAAAGCCACTGACTTCCTTTTATATGCTATACATTGTTGCATGGTAGCTTAAAGATGCCTTAAAAGATAGCTTAAAACAGCATGGGGAATACAAGAAAGAGGAAATGTAGAAAGAAATAACAAAAATTACCCAATGCACTTATGGGACAGATAGCTAACCCATTAAGAGAAGAACAAAAAAGTTTTCTTGGTTCAACAGGTAAATAAGGTGAGTTTAAAAGTAAAAATAGAGTGACCAAATTACGGAATGAAGAAAGATGAGTGGGTGCAATAATAAATTTATATTGAGGCAATGGGGAACAATAGAAACCTTTAAAGTGACTTCATCAATTTTGTTTCATAGGAAGTTCACCTGCCAAACAGTTTGTGGAAAAGGGCCAACAATTATATTGCTCATATAGTACTATAGGGAGACCATAGTGCTACATATGTTGTTTCAACAGTACAGGTAAATGGTAATGGATAATGTACTGCAGGCTAAAGCAGACTGAATTTTAAATGGTGCAAAAGAGTCCTGCTTCTCTTCTCCTCTCTCTCTCTCTCTCTCTCTCTCTTTCTCTCTCTCTCTCTCTGCCTCTGTATCTGCTTTTAAAGAGAAAATCAAAATTTTAGTGTGCCCCAGAGTTAGAGTTTGATCAGTTGAATGCCTTAAACTTTAATACATCCGTAACATCTTATAGGGTGAAAAGTGAACATAGCCCCTGGGGTCATAGTCTAGGAAACACACAAGGAACTGACTAGAAAGGATGATAAGTGCAAGTTTGGCTTTACCTGATGGGTAATGGGAATCTGGTCTTTCCTGGGATAACATAATCGATATGGTTGGTATCTTTAGGGATGTACTCCATGAGGGAAGTCTTCTGGGATCAATACTCTAGTATAAATCCTGCACACTATTGTGAGGCAGGACTGTGACTCGCTCTGAGTCAACTTGGTGATGGTTAGACTATATAAAACTCTATCTTGCTTGTGGACTTCATAGAAAAAAAATCTCCTTTCTGCTGCGCTATGGCAGCCCAGGTGACAAAAGAACAGCTGGAGGCCATCAGGAGTGGAGCAAAAATCAGAAGCCCTAAAAGTTTTTACTGTAATAGAAATATTCTTTGATGATTCCCTGGGGCAAGAAATAAGGACGAGTAAATGACTGACTAGAGGCTAGCTATTAGTGACTTGGACAAAAGGGAAAGTAAAACAATAATAATAAATGGAAGTAGAAAAATAAATAGTACTGAAGCCCTCATATCTATAACACAAGAAATTGATTATTTGCAATAACTGTGAGCAGGTAAAAGGCCTCCCTACCCTTTGAAGAATGCTCAGACCTGGAGGAGGCCTCACAAATCCAGCTAATTAACAACCATGTTCTGAACCACCAAAAATACATGATTGTTCATATGTGGCTTGAAGTCTCTACATTTATAGGAATGTGTTACCCAACAACAGGCAACTAATTTTAATGACAATGATATTGGAAGCAAAGTAGATGAAAGGAAATGGAAACCGGATGTCCAGCTACCAAGTAGGAAGTAACCCAGTGGTGTTATGTATAATTTCTAAATAATGAGCACTGACATCAGAAACATCAGGGTTCAAACCCATTATACTATAAAGTTAGACAATTAGTTGAGTTGTTTTCTAACATGGCATAATAATAATTCTTTCAAATAGGTTCTAGAAGGCTTATGAGAGGGAGATACATATGTAAGTAGAATTTAGTCAATATCTCATACACACTTTATCATGTTTTGCAAACATTTTCATGAAGAATGATGAGAACTGGAGAAAAAAACAATGGAAACTAAAGCAAGAGAAATGGTGAGAAGCGTGAAGGCTCATGCTAGCTGGTGGGTCTAAGTTAGTGCTCCAGTATGAGGAACAGTGAAAGATGACACAACTTCAAACTTGAATGGTCGGATAAAAAGATGCAACCGCCTAAAATAAAGAGCGTAGAAGGAAGAGCCAATTTGGCAGAGATGATAATGAGTTCTCTTTTGGCAGGCGGAAGTCGATGGGCCTGTGGGAGAGCATCCATATGGAGAAGTCTGGTGGACAGATGGAAATGCAGACCTGGTATTCAGAGAAAATTTCTGGGAATATAGAATTGGAGATAGTTGAGAATTAAGTTACTCATCAACTCCATCAGTAGTCACAAGCAGACACAATCTTACTCTTCTCATGTAAAAACAAGAGAAATCTCCTCTTTCAGAAATAAGAAAATGTTGTCCTACTTAAATAAACAAAGCCTAAGATAAAAATACAGAAACTGTGAAGAGGAGCCTTTCTTTAAAAAAAGATGACGATGGAAGTGGAAACAGGGATCTCGGTATCTTCTCTGATTCACAGTGACCCATTCTGTGTCCAGAGAGAGGCCATACAATTTTCACGGGTTGGCTTATCAAAAGTCAGTCTTTATGCCCTTCTTACACGGAAACTGTCAGTGGACTCAAGCCTCAATCCTCTTGGTTGGAGACCAAACATATTGTTTGCAGGACCCAGAGACCTCTGTAAAGATGAACTACTGGGCTGAGCCCCCGTGGCGTAGTGGTTGTGCGCGGGACTGCCGCCCCCTGGGATGGAGGTTCAATTCCAGCAGTGGCTCCACAGGATCAAAGACTGGGCCTCCTACTCCCACCAGCAGAGGGCAATGATGCCCCCCCCCAAAAAAAATATGAACTACTAGTAAATTACAAATGCAACGGGATAACAATGCTGACCAGTCTTGGTAAATATGTGGCACAGAAAATTATAGTGCCAGAGATATATCCAGCCAGTTTCTTACTTTTATAAATAAAGTTATGTTAGAACACACCCACAGTTTTTCATTTCAGTATATTGCCTAGTGCTATTTTTACAATGCATGACAGACTTGAGGAGTAGGCATAGAAATTGTTGCTCAAAAATTTGGAAATATTTACTAAAACTTTATAGAAATTTACTGATTATTACACAAAAGTTACAGTCTCCCAGATCAGGACAATTAAATAATAAGGTAATAAAAATAAAACCTGATATGCTACAGCATTGGCCCAAGAATAATTTGGCCCTTGCACAATTTTTCTCTTGTCACCACTAATCTTTCTGTGCATGTATTTTCTCATTTACAGAATAGGGATAATACCTCCTCTGCTTAGTTCATAAGTCTATGAGCAAGAAATTCTTCCAAACAAGATCAGGCAGTTAGTATATAAAAGTTAATATTGCAGAATTTTTCTATTGCCAGAAAGTCAATGTACCAGTCAAAATTAAATAAGAAAAAGATTAATATACTCTTAGGTCCATATATAACTTATCAGAATAAATGTCTCTTCACATTTACTATTGTGTTTTTAGTAGATATTGAAACTGAGTAGAATTTTTTTGGAAAAATAAGAAATTTGCTAGAACTCAGTCAGCTAATTAATGGCATAATCTGAGAAGTATGCAAGACTCCTAATTTTTTATATCATTGCATGTACAATACAGATTAATTTAGAAATTTAGAAAATGTAGATCAACTATATTTTATTTATATGAATGCTTCTGATATACATATATTAAATGTGGCAATTTTGAAGATGAGCTGAAATAAACAGAATTTGCTTAAATGTAGGTTGTTCATGTGAGAACTTTGTAGGAAATAAGCCTTCGGTGATCTCCCTCTATCCATAATTGAGGGATGGGAAGAAAGTGGCAACTAAACAGAGTGCATTGGCAAGATGAGTCTAGAAAATCAAAGGGATAAACCTGACATGAACAGTCAAAACTTTGTCAGTCCTTTGGGCCTCCACTCAAGAACCCCTCAACACAAGAACACTTTGTTCTAATGATCAGACACTCTGAGATCCTCACCTTCCCAACATGATCACTGAAGACCAAGCAGGTGCATAAGCAAATGTGAAAGCTGATGACGTATGGCTATCAAAAGATATAGCGCCTGGGGTCTTAAAGGCTTGAAGATAGACAAGTGATCATCTAACTGCAAAGCAACAAAGCACACATGGAAGAAGTGCCCCCACCCCCACCCCCATCTGTTTGATCAGAAGGTGACAATGAGATCAGGTATCAGGCATCAAAGACCCAGAGGAAAAATTATAATGTGAATGGAGGGGGGGAGGGAGTGTACAGTGGAAGTTCAAAACCCATCTCTAAGCAATTGGACATCTTTCAGAAGAGTTGTGGGGAGAAGACGGGCCAGTCTGGGTGCAGTGCAGCACTGATGAAACATCCAGCTTTCCTCTAGTTCTTTAATGTTTCCTCCCTTCCCCACTATCATGACCCTTATTCTACCTTATAAATCTGGCTAGAACAGAGCATGTGCATGGGTATAGATAAGAACATGAAACACAGGGAATATAGGACAGATAAATTCCTCAGGACCAATTTTAAGAGTAGGCATACCAGAAGGTATGGGTAAGGTGAGGGGGGGAAAGGGGAACTGACTACAATGATTTACCTATAACCCCCTCCCATGGGTATAGACAACAGGCAAAGGGGTGGGGGGAGACATCAAAAAGTACAAGAATCATTTATAAATTATCCAGGGTTCATGACAGAAGGAGGGAGGAGGATGGAGGGGAAAAAAATGAGGAGCTGATACCAAGGGCTCAAGTAGAGAGAAAATGCTTTGAAAATGATGGTAACCTATGTACAACTGTCCTTGAGGGAATGGATGTATGTTTGGATGGTGATGAATTGTACGAGTCCCCAATAAAATGATTAAAAAAACAACAAAACTCTGTCAGTTGATTCCCCATTTGATCTACACAGGACCTGATCTGTTTTCAACGTTTTCTGTATTTTTGTTTTGTTTTTGGTTGGCCTTTGTTTGTTCATATTAGGGTTCATCACAGAGGTGTTATGTAATTGGGGTTCATCCTCTCAAAGTTGTGTTATATGTTTTTTTTTTCATATGTGATACCCAGGGTTGATGAAACTATAGGAACAGCAAGTAGAATAAGGGTTTCTGGAGGAATACAGTAGTGTGGAGAGGGAATATAAAGGAAACGACATGAGGAGTTCAGAAAGCAAGAGAATATAGGCAAACTCTGGGATTAATTTTATATTTCTTGATGTGATTAAAATACAGGGTTATGTGAAATATGTATTAATTCCCAATTAATAACAAAATTAAGAAATAAATAGAATTAATTAATTAATTTAAAAGTAGGTTGTTTTTCAAGTGTAATTCATTCTTAAAAAATTATAAAATGAATTTCTTAAGACTATCAAAAAGTTTTTAAATAGAAATAATTTTAACACAAACCACTTTTTTAGTATAGTGTCAGATGTACAAAGAATTTATAGTGATATTTCAGTGGATTCTTGTATGCCTAAATTTTATTTCTCCTATTCATAACATCTAATTTAAACTAAATGATAAGCAGCAGTCATCAAGTAGCAACTAAGGAGAAATGTGTGAAAATATGTAGCAGTATAACCTAGTGTTATTAATTTTCTCATCTGATTCATGACTAAGTTAAGATGTTGTAACTTGTCCAAGGTCAAATAAAAAATCAATGACACATGAAATTAGAAATAGCAGTAGATGTTTTAAATGGGGAATTATGAGGTTGAATGTATTAATGTCTTTACAACAACTTCAGAATGCATGGGCTACATAAAATGTGTGGATTCCTGTAAAAAGGAAAATGCTTACCAATATTTAATTTACTACCTTCTTTCCATATCATTATATCCTTCTATTAGCTCCTGTTTTGTCTGCAACACAACCAGACTTCATTCCTGGCATAAATGGGAAGAGAATGAGGGCTCACAGTTTTCTTTTTCCAGGATTGAAAATGCCAGTGTCTTTTTAAAATGTGAACTTTAGAAGAGAAGATAATGTTTCCATTTCTTGATCAAATATAAGACAGTGCTTCTGTCTTAAAACAGATTTTAAATAACAGATTTTTGAAATACACAACCTTCCCATACTTTATAATTTTTACTTTTAGGCATTTGGTTGTCACATTCAAAGGTGATCAGATATCACCTTTATATTCAAAGGCGATCCTTTGAATATAAAATATTATCTATAAAAAGTAACACTTACTAGATAACTATAAAAGGATTCCTTGTTAATTGCTTACTACTGAAATATTTTAAAGCATAAATACAGAAATAAAGAGAATCAATTAAAGCATATATACAGGAATACAGACATGTATTGGTGTATGAGTTACGTGTAGGGCTGTGATCCACATGGCCGGCAGTTCAAACTCACCAGCAGCTTCAAAGAAAAAAGACAACTTTGTATACCAGCAACAGTTGTGGTTTCGGAAGCCCCTCCCCAGGAGGTCACTATGAGTCAGAATTGAGTTTTGAGTGAATTCATATGTTAAACATCAAGTAATGATCAGTTCAGACGAGAATAAGAGTTAGGATTACTTGATTGTTAATGTCACCCTAAACTATATTAATTTCTTCCTTTCCTTCTTTCTCTCTCTCCTCTGTTCTGGCTTTTAAAAGTCACCCCTAGCCACTGTTGGTCTCCATGGTTCCTAAGATTATTGGGTAGATGGCCATGGAGGAAGTACAGGCGCAAGGAAAACAAACCACTAGATATTGACTTGGTACCCTGTGCTAGGCAGTGCGTCAGTGGTGGACATTTAACCGATTATTACTGGTCAATGTTATCTTGATGTAAGATGTGATTATCCACATTTCAGGTCAGAAAACTTGGAAGAAAGAAGGCTTGAGTAACTTGAAAAAATAATGCAATTTAAGCCGAGCTAGGGTGTAAATATGAACTATATGCGTGCAATCGTGCTTACTACTTTGGAAGAAGAATATCTACTTCTTTTTTTGATGGAGGGGGGAGCATCACTGCCCTCTGGTGGTCGTGGGAGCTACCCAGCAGGTTCCTGAGAGTCGCTGCTGGATTTGAACCACCAAGCCAGTGGGCCGCAGTCCCGCACTCAACCACTTATGCCACCGGGGCTCGGCCTCAATACCTACTTCTTGTTGATGTTTACAAACCCAATTTTTATCAAGATTCTCACTTAGAGTCTTCAAATTCTCAGCACTTTATCACACCTACCCCCCTCACTTCCAGCTCCTAGGGACCCACGAGTCCTATGAACTGCTCCTTGGGTTTCCGAGACTGTAACTCTGCCCAGGAGAAAGAAGATTTTTCTTTCACTGGCAGAGCAGCAAGTGGGTGGCTTCCAACTGCTGACAGGTAACCATTATGCAATCAGAGCTTGTTGTTGCACTTTAGGCATTCCTTCCCCCAAACCACCTGTGGCAGTCATGTAATCGTGTCAATTTCAGGATGAGGAGTATTGAGGTGGCGTCCAGCTTGTCAATCTGGAGAGAGCCAATGAGACCTCTGTATGGGCATGGCTTTCTCCTCAGAATTTTGCAAAATCTCACAGTAATTCCCAACTGGAGGGGAGAGACTTGGCTCAGTCTCTTAGAGACAGTGTACTGACAAGAAAACATGGAAACATGCTGATAGACCCTGAGTCCTGGGACCTGGAGGAGCTGGAGGAGAAGCCACATGAGCTTATCCTGACATAACCAGACCTCTGAAGCTGGAAAAGACACATGGAGACCCCTGCCAGTGCTGAGATGCTTCTACCACCATGGATACACAAGACTCGGCACCCACTGGCCAGTGATTGCCCTGGAGTCATTGCATGTGCCTCGTGAATCTGAAGAAGACTTCACAGACTGGTATCAGACATATGGGCTAATATCAGACTTGTGGACTTGGACTGGACTGGGTTGGGATGCTTTCTCAGTGTTTCATTCCTCTTCTATATAAACCTTTCCCTTATATACAAATGTGTGGTTTTGAATTTGTTTCGCTAGTCTACCCAGACTCACACACCACCATAAACAGATTGTAGTTGAAGAAGTTTTCATCTAATTAAAGTAAAGAGCAAATACTGGGCCTTCTCTGAACTCATGAAGATGATTAGATACTCACCTAATTTTATCATTGTCCGCAGTGGGAAGCATCATCTCCATGATAGTTAAGTTTTCCCCATACATTATTTTTTGTAGAACCTTAAGTTTTAAAATAAATTGTATTTCACTGATGAAATAAGTATGCTGAATCTTTTTCAAACCATGAATGGGTTTGTTTGAATAACACATCGCATAATATCCTTATAATTTATAAAACACTGCAACATGATATTATTATAATTTAGTGTTTGTTAAAATATTACCTTCACATGTAAATAGTCAGTTTCAAATTACTAAAATAAATGCATGCATTTATCATGGTTTTCTTATTCCTCATCTAATAAGTCAGAATTAAAATCAATTGGACTAAAGAAACTGACATATACCAAGCAACATATGTCCTAACATAGAATCAAAGCTAAACATCTACAACCAAAAAATAAAAGTGTTACTCCAAAAATTGACATCATCAGTTACCTGACTGCCTAGAGTCAAGGCCCAGTTATATGGACATATGCATAGACCATTGTGTCAGGCAGGGTTCTCTTAGAGAAATAGAATCAGGACACTAGTAATTCTTTTTATATATTTATATAGAGAGAAAGGTATATAAGATAAGAAAGAAACAGTTAACTATCTATAAAGCAGTACAGATTGCTCGGTGCAACTGACTTGTGTGAGACAGCTAGAAGACTGGCAGTCCTTCAAGTCTTGAGGGCCACTGAGTAGTCCTCTGTAGAGCAATCCAGGCTATCTGGTCACAGGCAGCAGACAGCAGAGCAGCTCACCAACATTCAGCCAGATGACAGAGTCCGACAGTCCCCAGTTCAAGAGATGTATATCCCAGGAACGTGGCGAAGTAGGGATTAAAGGAACCTCAACTCACAGCTCCACAGTCCACGATTAGGTGTCCCATGGGTAGTGTTGCTTGGAGGTCAAGGCACAGGACGAACAAGGCAGCTCTCTGGTCCGAAGATCCGGAAGCAAGAGAGAGGGCGGGACTCGCTGAGCCCTTCTTATCTCTGCCCTTCAATTCATCCCATGTGTACATTGGCTGTGCCATCACAACAGACCCACCAATCTTCTGTAGCCATGTTGGCATAAAAAACCTACCCATCACAGCCATTTTACTAAATGTTAATATCAATGTAATACTTTACATAGAATCTAAAATCTCATTTGTGGTTTGTTTTTGGGAAAGTCTTAGATGTGCAACTTTGAATGAATAGAAAAGATAGTGCAGATTCCAAATAACTGTAACAGGAGACTTTTAAAAGCAACAACCAGTCTGCAATATAAACTTCTTATGAGGTGGTCAATATAAGGACAATCAACAATTAGCATGCAAGAGTTAAATAGAGCACTGGTATTAGATGTATATGAAGACAGAGAAATCTATGCAGAAACAAAAACTATCCAAATATACTAGTACTGCTAAAATTGGCTATCTGCTTAGTAGTTAAGAACTTAAAACAGTAACAATACCCAGAGCTAATGTGTATTCTATGTGACTAAAGGGTGTGAGGTTGTTAAAGGAAACAAAGTAAGACTAGAAGTCACTGAGTTGGGTCCAATTCACGACCTCTGTGTGAAATGAAAACACACTCCCTGCTCTTGAGACGTCTCAGAACCTTTGCAGGTTTCAGTCAAATACGGTGGTCACTGTGCTAGCGCAATGCACTGAGGCCTTTCTCTTCTATACGAATCTTCACCTTTACCTGGCAGGATGCCCTCCCCGGACTGGTCCCTGGGTACCTTGCCTAAAGCATGCAAGAATTCTTGCTCTCCTCACATCTAAAGAGAATTCTGGATGTCCTTCTTTTAGGGCAGATTGTTTTTTTCTTCTCAAAGTCCATGAGATAGATTCGATATTCTCCACCAACACCATAATTTAAAGGTGGCAGTTTTCCTTTGGATTTCCTTATCATTTTGCAGATTTCAATGCATATGAGGTAATTGAAAAGTTAGAAAGATAGTGCATAGTTTAAATTCAGGCAAGGAAGAAATATATTCAAATGCATAGGTAGAAGTAGAATTTTAATAAGAAACATATTTTATTTAAAGCATAGGCAAATCTGTGAGGGAAAAAAATCAAGAAACAGGACAAATTAAAAAATTTAAATTCCATTTGAAGGAATATTTTACCCCATACTTTAATTTAAATATGTACCTACAGTAGAATCCATTAAGGATAATAGGTTTAATTGTAAATTTCAATAAGTTTAAAAGCCAGCTCAGCTAATTTGAAAATAGGGGAAATTCCCATGGCAATATCTTTGTTTTCTAAATTTGTCCACAGAGTGTTCTCCCCTCACCCCCATCTTTCCCATTAAAAATTTAGGCACAACTAAACAACTATTAAATATGTATCTATAAGTAAAACTAACTTTTAAAAGTCACTTTTATTTTGCAAAGTCAGTTATTTTTACAAATCCACTTTGTAAATTATATTGCAATCAATTTCTTCTCAGCTTACATGACAATTTGGTGTGGATCTTTTACACTGAGAGAAGATTCTTTCTCTACTTGATCCACTCTTTCTTCAACTTTTTTGAGATATTCTTATCTAGTGAGAAAATGTTGGACTTTGGAATGAGATCTGTTTATAAATCCTGGTTCAGTTACATGGGCCTTTCTGATCTTGGACCGGTTATGGGTCTCACTAAGGCTCTGGTGGTTCTGAATGAAAATGGTATAGAGGAATAATAGTCAAGGAATGGTACTGTTGATCTCATGAGACAACGATATAACACAGGCACACCAAGGCTCCTATTTGGGGGTGGTTGGTTTTATTTTGTTTTAAAATAAATTTCATTCCCTATTATACATTGTTTTATGAATTGTTGGCCTGAATATATGGCAAGTTATAATCAAAACATTAACAATGACACTTAGAAAACTATTTGAATGTTGAATGTTTCCTAGCTTCCAAGACTATGCTTGGTGTCTCATTAAAATGGTAACCTTCTACGTCTTCTAACAAGGTCATGAAATTTATGATATTGTAGCCACTTTATAGGTGAGAGCAATGAGGTTCAGAAAAGTGATTCAGATTGAATACCAATTAACAAGGAAGCAACCTCAGGAATTCTAACACTGCCACTTTCTCCAAACTTGGATTTGTTCCCCACCTTCTCATTGGTGGGCATTTGGAAGTAGTCTCAGAGTAAACAAAACTGGAATTGAGGACAATTCAGGTAAAGAGGGGAATACTAAGTCTGGTAGCAGTAAGGAAATCAACAACAACAACATATACAGAAGGAATACCAAGTGTACAAGCCCCGACATAGCTCTTGAGAAAAGAAGGTGTCTAAACATGTGGTGTCTCATTGCCTCCCAGCTTGAAGTCTCTGGTTGCTTATGTCATTTCTATAAAAATCTGTGATTTTAAAAAATCATCTGTTATATATCAGCTTGGTGGTTATATAACTCTGTGGGGCCGTGAAGAGAATTTCATCACTATAAAAACTTTCATACAAACATTACTTGAGGAGATCGTATTTTCTGGTTTTATTTGGGCCTCCATGGGGATCACCACACTGTACAAATGGACAGTTATAGCCAGTAAGATTTACAGTTTCATCTGTGGGGACATCTCTCTTCCATGTAAGAGAAGAACTTGAACTGGTGACTAAAGCTTTACAAATCTGTTTGATTGCATGTTATACTCTAACTTATCTGGACATAAAATCATTAATATTCTAGTTAAAATAAAAATAAATAGTTTGAAGGATTTTAAGAAGTTTTACAAAATAACTAGAGCATGACAGTTTTCATTTTGTTCGATCACAAAAATAAGCATCAAGCATAATTAAATGGCTAATAATGTATAGGATTGTTTTTGTCTACGAGGTCTTAATTTGCAAATCTGCTAATGCCTCTTTAAAATGTTACAAAGTAAAGATGCCATTTTAACAATTAAGTGACCCGGGCTGAGACCCAGTGGCATAAGTGGTTGAGTGCAGGACTGCAACCCGCGGGCTTGGTGGTTCAAATCCAGTGGCAGCTCTCAGGATCAGCACTGGGTAGTGCCCACAACCACCAGAGGCAGTGATGCCCACACACACAAAAAAATTAAGTGACCCAAGCCATGATATTTCAATCATCAAATGGGCCTATAAAACCTACTCAAAGACTCTGGACTAATAAAGAATTCATGCTTTTGAATCATGGTATGTGTTGTTGAAGAATGCATTGATCTGCCTTTGAAGACATATAGTCAGAATGTACCTTGACAGGAGAAATAATAAGACTTTGTTTTACAGAATTGAAACATGTTATCAGGAAAAGTCAGTCCCTAAAGCAGAACGTCCAGCTTGGCAGAGAGGGTCAGTGAAAAAGAAGCCCGTTCTCATGAGATGCAGTTACTCACTGACCTCTGGGATGAGCTTCTCCAGCAACCATGCTTTAAGGATGCTGCAGGGCCAGGCCGGGGTGCCTAGTGTTGAACAGAAGGCTGCAGAGAGTGAGAGCCAACCCTGGCATCTAACATGCACACTCTTTCCTCCTTTAAGTATGCCATGACTAAAGTCCTCACTAGAATAATCCTTTACATTTCCTATTGAAGAAAACAGTTTCTCTCATCAGTGCAAACACTCGCTTCCAAAGTTCAAGGTAGGGGTTCCATATTTCAACACTTCAATGATGGCATTTCTAGATGTGCATGTCATTTTAAATTATCTTCCATAACAGATCATTTTCAGAGATTGCATAAGCTGTCAATAAATGCCTTGATATCCTTTAAATGATACAATGCTTATTTGACCAGTTTTCGATGTAATTATCATTTATGGCTCATAATATGTTCCATCTGCCTTTCTAACCTAATTTAGCCTTTCGTTATCTCTATCTTCTGAAATCCAATTAAGAAATATAGATACTTGAAGGAAAGTAAATAAATCAGTGAGAATTCACAATGGTATGTCAGATTGCCAAATTGGAAAATAATGGAAATAATTAGTGTGAAATAAATAAATAGAGGGTGTAACCCTGCGAGTCCATGGACAGTGACTACACATACAAGCAAATGAAAGCAGCTGACCACGTACCCACACACCTTGGCAGAGGTGCACTCCACACTCGGCGGCCACCACCAAGACAGATGATCTCCGACGTGCCTTCCAGGCGATAGCCCAATGAGCAGGAGAAGGTCAGGGTGTCGCCAACCCCAAAGCTGAACCCAATTCGGTTCCCATATTGAGGAATTCCAGGGTCTTCGCAAGGTTCGAGATTATATTCTATAATATATGGGGAAGAGTGGATTCCCCAAGGGTAGAGGAGAACAAAGAAGACCATGAAAGGGTATATTTGTTACTCTGCAAACTGGAAATTTTAGATAAATACAACGTGACTGTATTTATAAAGACAAATGCCTGCTGATGGCATATATTCTATTCTTTTATGAAGCATCTAACATCATGTATATTTTTATGCATAAAATTCAGTACAAATGGGAGGTAAGCTTCTGAGTGGTAAATTGTAAAGGTAGTTCATGTGTTCTGATGTATTAAAAAACATCCCCAATTCACAAATTTCAACATATAATAATGGAATTATATTTAGAGGCATATTTTTAAACACAAAGTAATATTTGAATGAATTATTTGCACTTCTGAAATGAATTTTACTTAAGGAGTTTAATCTAAATACAAGGACTCTTATGCTTTTAACACTATAAAGAAAAGAGTTCAATGACCCTGTATTTTGAAAAGGAAAAAAGTCACATTCTGAGTATTATTCTATTATAGATTTATACAATTTTCCCCAAGCAGTGAGCGAACACTATATTAAAAACTAGTTATTTTTCAGGACCTGAGCAAGTAAACTGAAAAAAAAAAAACATAATTTATATAGTCCTAAAATGAATGAGCTTAGCTAAATGGGATAACCTCATGTTGACTAGCTGTTATTTTGTTTTTTATTCTATTGGCATTTTTAGGTTAAAATGTATTATGCTCTTTTACTACTCAAGATGGAGAGTACCTTACTTATCTAGATAGGAAATCCCTTTTAAATTGTTTTTGTTTTTGTTTTTTTGAGGGGGCATCACTGCTCTCCGGCAGTGGGAATAGAAGGCCCAGCCCCACTGCTGGAATTGAACCTCCATCTCAGTGGGCCGCAGTCCCGCGCACAACCACTACGCCACCAGGGCTCAGCCCGAGAAATCCCATTTTGAATAATATTTTTTATTATCACATTTTGGGGGGCATCACTGCCCTCTGGTGGGAGTGGGAGGCCCAGTCTTGCTCCTGGAGAGCTTGCTCCTGGAGAATCACCAAGCCAGTGGGCCCCAGTCCCACACTCAACCACTACGCCACGTGGCTCAGCGCTCCATTTTTAATAATATTTTAAGAACAAGAGTACTATTTACAAGACTAGAAATATAGATTTCAATTTCAATTTTATGTAAGTGAACTGGTTTCCCAAATCTCACCGAATTCACCACTGTGGAGGCAATTCCTACTCAGGGTTGTCAGGACTGAATCTTTGGGAGTAGAAAGCCTGGTCCATCTCCTGTGGTTGCCCACTGCTGGCGGGCATGTCAGTGAGCAAGCCCAGTGGGTAACCCGTTGTCCCCATTGGGCTCTTTCCAGTAATCTAGGCCTTAGAGTCAAATTTTGCTAGTTCGTTGCATCAAGTTGGTGTCCGCAAGGCCAACAGTAGGAAGCCACCAGCCCCTCGTTGGGTGAAAGACTTGCGTTTCTTCACTGCTAAACCATCATAGCCTTGTAAAGTCAGAGGGTCCATTCCACCCCATCTTGTAAGACGACGACGAGTTGACATTGACTTGATGGCAATGAGTTTGCCTTGGGAGCTTACTTTGCTAACATAAAAAAATAGACCTTTTTACGCATACAAAAATTTCAAGATCCTTACTTTGTACTTGTAGGCACGCTAATAGAAATCTCTGTCGGGCAAGCTTTCGACTATCAACTTCAAGGTCAGAGGTTTGCACCTGCTAGCCACTCGGGGAGCCTGAGGAGGCTCTCTGTTTCCTTGTAGGCTTTCCAAGTTTCAGAAACCTTGGAAAAGAGGAGACGCCTAGAAGCCACCGTGACTTGGAATCATGTAGATGGCAGTAGATTTGGGTGTGTTTTGTTTTGATTTGGGAGTAAGCATGTTTAAGATTTACTTAGATTTTTTTTCTTAATAAATTATTAAGGAATAATTAGTTGTCTCACTAGTGCATTCAATTAAAACTTGGGACTCTAAAGGGAAAAATGTATTTTATGATACTTTATGAAAAGCTTCATTTTTCTTTCTAGAACCTAAATCCTTCCATATACTTTTGATAACATTGTTCAATAGAAGAAATAAGTAACCACATCATTATATTTCTAGATCATCTGGTTCCAAAATGACAAATTAAGTTTGTTACAATTTGGCTGATAGCTAAGCCATTTACAAGACATATAAAAGTAAAATAACGTTGATTAAATTCACATTTAATGTTTCTAGTTTGACATGGTACAATAGATATTTCTATGATAAGTTGACTGGGTGTGTGACCTACTTTTGCCCTTTTGTAGTAGTGCAAACAAAAATGTAACCAAAGCATTTACAGTAAAATATTAGTGAATTAAATGTATTTTTACTTTAAAAAAATTTTTTCTGCTTTTTAATGTGAACAATTCTAATGACATCAAATTTTGGTTAAAATATTTGACCAATGTTTCTAGGACTTCTTTTTCATTTTTGGTTCTTCTGATGTTTTTCCCCCTCTTTTTATCATCAATTAAGAACCCCTGCTGGGACCGTGGTTACAAGGTGAGCTGCTAAACACTAGGTAAGGAGTCTGAAATCGCTGGCTCCTTTGAGGGAGAGAGAGAAAGCTCTGCTTCTGTAAAAAGTTACTGTTTCGGAAACTCACAAAGTTAGTTCCATCCTGTCCTGTAAGGTCACTTTAAGTCAGCATCGACCCCATGACAGTGAGTGAACTTAGCTAAGTTGAAATGGTGGTATTAAAAAATAAAACAAACAAGCGGTCACAGCCTTAAATCAATTCCAACTTCTGTGAAGAATTCACCATTACATTCACGATCTTTAACACAGCTCAGAACTTCGCCTGTCAGTTACAGAGACCAGTCTTACTCCCACAGTGCCTTCAAAGTGCGATCTTCAGCACCACGTGTACCTGAGTATGCTACTGGGGGGGAGGGCCCACTTGTTGCTAGATGTTGCCGAGTTGATTAAACTTAGAGCACTCCTGCAGCATAGTGCAGCTGCTTCAAGGCTCCCACCATCATGCCTCATCACCCAGCTTTATTGAGCATTGGTGGGCTTGAACCTCTCTCTCCATTCATGGGCTTCCAGGACTCCTAAACTATAATATTCCTTTTTTTTTCTAACCTGTTCATGGAAATTAAATTGTTTATGATTGTTTTCTTACCAGAAAACGTAATGTTGAATCCTTCGTATGAAATTGAAAAATCTGAAATGAATCGCAGTTGCGCCCTGAAATTCCCATAGAGGCCGGCGTTGATGGTTGAAGGAAGCTCGGAACCAGTCAGACGGGCCAGGGGTTGAGTGAAACTTCCATTCTCGGTGATCAGTAAGTAGTCGTGATGGTCCTCCAAGTGAAAAGTATGAAAGTTGAATTGGACACCTGTTTTAAAAGAAATTACACAGAATTATAAAGTATATCAGGAAAACAGTGTTATGGAACAGGCTGCCACCAGGGTTCTCCTGATAACTGATTTTCCCCCTAAAACGCTATTAGAAAGTGTGTGCTGTAAGGTGATCCTTCTTGTGGTTTGTTTTCCTCGGGTTCCTTATGAGAGACACAATGAGTCATGCCTTGAAAATTGCTTTGAAATGCAATTTAAAAAGCTCTGGCTGCAAAGCAATCACCTGAGTTTTCTGAACATTTTAAACAAAATGAATGTTGTTTGCAACAGAAGTGCAGGTTTCTGGTAAATATTTTACATGCTTCTTCCATTCCCTTTCCCAAGTCCCTCAACCAAAATAAATACCATGCTTAGTCATAAAGCACCAGACGTCAAAAAAATGCTCAGTGCCAACTTTAGAAGACAAATATAAATCAATTAAAGGGAGGTACTGTTTGTTAAATGTGGGTAATGAGTCCCCATTTATTTGTTTTTCACATGCCTCAATCTGTTCATGTAAACTGCTGCTCAGAAAATTTTTATAAGCTGAACATCCTTTTCCAAAGAGCATACAAATCAATAAACAGAATATTACCAATACACACAGTCCTCTTCATGTAATATTTTATCACTCCACTTTGCCGAAGTTAATCATTCACTTATCTGCTAATCTCATAGGTTAGTTTTACTGCTGCATAGAAATGTTTCTGTAATTTATATCATGAAATCTACATAACAAAATCTCTTTTGAGTCTCACCTTGCTCAGCATTATGTATATAAAATTCATCTCTGGTGTTTCATATTCTATGGGTCTTTATTTTCTAAGTTAAGCACTGAACAAAGGATCTCTGATGGCATAGTGGTTAAACATTCAGGTGGTCATTAAAAAGTCAGCTGTTTGAAACCAGTAGGATGTCCACAAGGGGAGAATGTGGCTTTCTCGTTTCTAGAAAGATTTATAATCTTGAAAACCCTCAAGGGTATTTTTACACTGCCCCTTTAGTATCAACATGTACCGCAGTATCACTATGAATTAGAATGGGCCATCGCCAATGACTAAAGTACAGCATTTCATTTTATGAATATTCCTCATTGAGTTTTACAATTTAAATTGCTTTTATTCAACTGTTGATGGCCATTTATGCAGTTTATAGCTGTACACGAATTCAGATAGTCACAGAGATGTACTCAGTTAATATGGCCTCTCCAGCTATAATCTCTTTTGTGACGGACTGTAGATTCTAACCTCTCCTTCTGTGGCTACAATCCCATTTTGGAGGAGGTGCTTTTTTGGACTCATAAATAAGAGTAGTGTAAGAAGGGTCCTAAATCTTCAGCTCTGTTAGGTACGGTGCAAACCATGCCAACACCCACTGTTTCTTTAAGTGGCAGGGTCTATTGAAAGACAAAAACCACACTTCCATCAAAATCATTCGTTTGTGAATAAGAGAGCCATTTTGGAAGCAGAGAAAATTTCTAAGATCATCCAGGAAGAGTCACTGGTCAAACACATTCAAAATTCAGGCCTGGCTAAGTGGAGGCTGAAACCAAAGACAACAGATGCAGCTGCACAGAGACCATGGGTCACAGCACAAGAGGCATCCTGAGACAGAATTCAGGGGCGTCAACCCTGAGAGCTGTATCCCGAGACAGAGAGATGGAGAGGCAGCTCCATGGGGGAAGAAATCAGGTGACCGTGTGACTAAGGACCCAGAGACTTGGCTCCTGACTGAGGAGAGCTGTTGCTGTGGACTATGACCATCCTTGCCATTTACTATGATATTGACTTTGGGTGACTTGTTAACTTCCTTAACACATTTTGCCTGTGAATTTTGGGTGGTCATTACAATAAATATTCTAACCCACCAGATAAGCAGAGTGTCCTGGGAAAAACTGTTAATTTCAGATTAGGTAAAGAGAAATGGCAGCTGAGGCAGATCTGACCTCTCCTTGTAGAGATTAGCCTTGAATAGATGTTGAGGTAAAGTCTCCCTCTTCCCAGTGTAGCCAGGGGAGGTCAGATATGGCCCCTGTGTCATTTTCAAAGTGGTGTTATGAACATTGAAGTGCAAACTTGTGGGTGAACTTTTCTCCAAGAAGAATTATTGATTCAAGGGGAAGATACATACTCCTTTGTAGAACACATTTTCTTGTAGTTTTACGAAAAGACTGCTAATTTTCTCTTCTGTTATGACATATCTGAGAGCTTTAGTTGCTCTTTGATGTCTTCACCACCATTCACTAATTTTTAACTCATTTGTCCCATTCTGGTGAGGGTGGATAGTAGTGCATTATTGTTTCATGTGAGATCTTAAAGACATTTTTCTAGAACACACATAAAAAGCTAGCAGTTGTTAATAAGAGCAGTGGAATCATCTCGATGTTCAATAGAAGGTAACACCATCCAGTCTTGTTCTGTTTACACAACTAGTGTTATGTTTGAACCCATTTTTGTAGCCACTGTGATAATCCATTTTATTCTGTTTTTGTGTTTTCCCCTTTCTTTTATTTTTTTCATTGACCTCCTACTTTCCCAAGTACAGTGTTGTTGTTTTTTTTCAGGAACTGATCCTTCCTGATAATGTCCCAAAGTACCTGAGATCAAGTTTTGTTTTGACTTCCAAGAACCTTTCTGGTAGTACTTCTTCCAAGGTAGATGGATTTGTTCTTTGGTCAATCCATGGACTTTCAGTATTCTTCACAATTACCATACCACAAATGCAACACTTCTTTTGTGGTTTCCCTCAGTGACTGGGCAGTTTTTGTGTACATTTAAGGCCATTGAACAAATCACATTTTGGGCCATACCAACCATAGCTTTCAAAGTGACATCCAAGTTTGCTCTTGAGCACTTTAAACAGGACTTTGGCAGCCATATTCTCCAAACAATGGTTGCACTATTTCACAATACTACTAGTAAAGTGTGATGTTTCCAGTTTCTTATCATGCTTACCAGGATTTCCTGTTTTCTGATTTTGTTTTGTTTTTAAACTGTACTAAACTTTAATGATGGAATGGTGTGAAACCATAAATGGGCAAGTCAAGAAGTACTGCTGCATAGTCATTGAAACCTTTACTTACAAAAAAAAAGCAACAACATCAAAATGTGAACCTACTATTTCTTGACATATCCCCCAGAAGTTGTAAATGCTCCAGAAATGGTGTTTCCAACCTTCTAATCCATTCCTGAAAGAGTCTGTGCTTACAAACTAACGCTGTACCAGAATGACAATTTGAAATGTTGTTTGAGTTTTGGGGGAAGGGGGGAAATAAACCTGCAGAGGCAAAATCAGCACTGTTGGGTGGATGGGGTGATGCTTCCCAAAGAAACTCTACCAGGACAATTCAAAGAGTGAGCAGATGTAACTAAATGTCCTGACCTTTTTCAACAATACAGTTTCCAGGATTTAAAACTTCTACCTAAAGTTCCCTAGTTCTGTTTCCTTCTTTCCAGTCATTCTAGAGAGATTACTTTTTTTGAATTCTATAAAAACGTACTTTCTGAGCTGCTCTCTCCAGGTTGAACCTTACCTGGCGCCACAGATCTCCTAAGATGGTATTTTTCAATTTCCTAATGCCCTGAACCTTTCTTACAGTTCCTCATGGTATGGTAACCCCCAACCTAAAATTCTTTTATTTACTACCCATAACTAAAATTTTGCTCCTATGTTGAATCAGGTGACCCCTGTGAAAGGGTCATTTGACCCCCTAAGGAGTCTCAACCCAGAGGTTGAGAACCGCTGTTCTAAAAAGTCATAGTATGGATTGGAATTTTTTCCCCAAGGATCTTAACAAGACAAGTATACTACTGAGAGAACTTGTCTGCAGTTTCCTCTGATTACAGGGCTATATTTAAATATAGTAAACAGGTCAGAAGAAATTCATGTACATATGCATGAGAATCCCAGTAGCAATGTTTTTTACTTGCGTTAACAGCAAGGGTATGCATCAATAAAAAGAAAGAAACCCATCAAAAAGTAATTAGTAATTCACTTGGATTGGTAGGGTTAGAGATGATTTTTCTCACCTTTTCAATTAGTTTTTAATTTTTTCTATGCCCAACATTACGAGTTTCATAGTGAAATATAAAAAACAGCAGAGAATATACTGTAATGAAAAAAATGTATATCTTATTGAAAACTAGCTAACATTCCAGACTTAAAATGGTATCAGTGGAATTCTGGATCTAAACCAATGTGGTGAAAAATAGCAGGAATAATTTCACAGCCCAATAACCCCAAACATATTTTTCTTGCTATCTTGGTTTTTAGGCCTATTTGTGGGATTTATTGGGGATGCTGATTCAGAAAATTGCATTGGACCATATCAGCCCTATTTTTTCAGCTATGGTGTTTCATAATATTTCCAGCTACTGTTATGCTAATTTATTATTATCCTAGTCTTAAATATGAGAAAAATGCAGATGCACAAACTTTACAGGATAAAGCAAAAAGGGTAAGAAAATTAAATAAAAATTAGATATTAGGAGACATTCAAAGGCAGCTATAAGAGGTAGGAGTGGTGTGTGTGTGGGGGAAGAAGCTCATACCAAGGGGTCGAGTAGAAAGGAACTGTTTTAGAAATGATGATGCAACCTATTTATAAACGTGCTTGATATAGATGTGATTTGGATCATTATAAGAGCTGTAAGAGCCCCCAATAAAATAATTTATTAAAATAACAATTATTTGAAATTCTATGCATTGAGCTGCCAACTCACATTGAGCTGCCAATGGTAGGTCAGTGAGTTAAACCCATTTGTCACTCGGAAGCCTTTAAAATACTCATATTGGCCTGAGCCCCAGTGGCATAGTGGTTGTGTGTGAGACTGCGGCCCACTGGGTTGACGGTTCAAATCCAGTAGCAGCTCTCCAAGAGCAAGGCTGGACCTCCCACTCCTACCAGAGGGCAATGATACCCAAAACAAAAAAAAAGAAAAAACACAACAACAACAACAACAATAAAATAAAACATTCATATTTAAAGGTTTAGAAACCTAAAGGGGTAGTTTTTTCTGTTCTAAAGGGTTACTCTGAATTAAAATCAATTAGATGGAATGTCTTGTTTTTGGTATAGGAGGCTATGCTATATAGAGAGAGACTAAAAACTGCATACTGCAAAACAAGAGCACAACTTGAGGATAATGAAAAATATAAACTAAAATTGAAGAGACACATGTATGGAAGATGTGAGGGAAATTTAGAGGTTTGAAAATGCGAGAGTTGATAGCAATCTTCATAAATACTTTGAAGATATAGATCTCTCTTCTTCAAAGTATGCAGCAAATGTTTCAGAATACAGTTTACTATATAAAAGTCAATGGATAATTCATAGTAAGTGTTTTCAGACATGAGGTTGACTTCAAGTTTCTTTATAAGAAAAAGTCTAACTATTCTTTTAAGAGTATCTGTGTACTTGTAGAGAACTTGTGTCATTTTATATTAAAATGAGAATATTTAACATTAACAGAGAAATTTGAACTCCGATAGGCCCATTTTGGGCTTGAAAAGATTTGAACCTCTATGTATTGTACTATCCTCACTATCAGTCAGTTGGTTAAGACTCATAGCTACTCCACAGGACAGTGAAATTTCCCTGGCCCCTTCTTTAGATGACAAATTGGAACCATCTGCTCATAGTTCCTAATGAAGGTGAAATAATGCTTGGGAAAAAAATCCAAATTCATATAATTTGCACTGTGGTATATGTCATCTGCCGGTATCTAATTAAAAAATAGCGTGAACATTTGCTCCCTCAACACGAGAACACTTTGCTTAAATAAGCCAGCATTCTATAATGTTCACTTTCCCAAAAAGATAGCTGAAGATAAAATAGATGCATAGCAATTGTGGTGAAGAAAGCTGATGGTGCCTGGCTATCAAAACATATAGTATCTGGGACCTTAAAGTCTTAAAGATAATCGAGAGAACATCTACCTGAGAAGCAAAAAAACCCACATGGAAGTAGCACATCAGCCTGTGGGATCATGAGGTATGAATGGGATCATGTATCAGGCATCTATGACCCAGAACAAAATCATACTTAATTTGGATGGGGTGGGGACCATGGAGTGGAGAAACAAAACCCATTTGTAAACAACTGGACATCCCATCAAAGAAGGGTTACAAGGAAGAGAAAACAAGTCAGAATGCAGTATAGCCCTGATAAGACACACAACTTTCTTCTAGCTCTTTGGTGCCTCTTTCCCCCCACTATCATAACCTCAATCCTACCTTACAAATCAGATTAGACATGAACATGCACAGTGCTACAGATACGAACCCATAGCACAGGGAATCTAAAGTAGATTAACTCCTCAGGGCACACAATGAGAATGGAGATACTGGGAGAAGTTGGGGGATGGGGAATCAATCACAAGGATCAACATATAAACCCCTCGCAGGAGGACAAACAATATAGAAGTGTGTAAAGGGTGACAAAGGATGATGTAATATATGAAAATAATAATTTATAACTTATCAAGTATTCATGAGAGAGAGGGCGAAAAATGAGGAGCTGATATCAAGAGCTCAAGTAAAGAGAAAATCCTTTGAAAATGATGATGGCAGCATTTGTACAAATGTGTTCGACACAATGGATGATTGTATGGATTGTGAAGGGAGATACAAGAGCCCCAATGAAAATTATTTAATTAAAAATTACTGACAGCAAATAAAATAGAGTGGATAGGGGAATAATGTAATTAGCAGGTCAATTATGCCAACAACTCTGAGGTACCAAAATGTATGCTGGCCAGTGTTATAGAATTCTATAAAAATATTAAAAATTTTAATTTTATAAATATAAAATTTAGGAATTCAGTGCAACTCTTCTTTAAAGCTATAAAATATTTTGGAAATATTACCATATACTTTGGACCATATGAGGCACTTTTTTTGCCAAAAAGTTGGGGATGAGGGTGTGTCTTATGGTTCAAAGATGTGTTACCTCAGAACATTTTATTATACAGGTACTATTTTGTTCAGAAATTTTTTTCTTGTTTTCCTGCTCTAAAAACTGAGTGTCTCTTATGGTCAGGGGCTTATTATGGTCCCTAAAAAACCGTAGGTTGTTACATGCTCTAATGACATTATTTTAACAAACTGTAGCTATTCAAATTCACTCATCATATTGTGTGTGAAGTAGCCTTGAAATTTGCTTTTATAAAGATTTCAGCTTAGAGCACACTATGAGGCAATTTTATTACGTCCTATAAATTCACTATAAATTTATTAATTGGAATCAGCTCAATGGCACAAAGTAACAACATCTTTTTTATACATTGATACTTTGACATGTCAGTGAAAAAATTAAATGAAAGAGAACTTAGGAGCCATAAACAGAAATAAAGCACATAGTGATTGACTATAAAATACTGAGCTTATTTGAAGACGGTTACTGACAACCTGGAAGACAAATACAGAAAGGTGATTAGAATGACAATGAAAATACTGCCTGTGAAAAATAATTAAAGGAACTTGGAGTATTCCCACTGGGATCGCTGAAGACAAATGTGTGCATAAGCAAATATGGTGAAGAAAGCTGATGGTGCACAGCTATCAAAAGATATATTATCTGGAGTCTTAAAGGCTTGAAGATAAACAAGTGGCCATCCAGCTCAGAAGCAACACAGCCCCCGTGGAAGAAGCACACCAGTCTGCGTGACCACGAGGTATCGAAGGTATCGGGTACCAAGGAACTAAAATTTTTTTTAGTGTAAATGAGGTGAAGTACAGGTTGGTGACTCAGATTCCATCTGTAGGTAATGGACTTCTCCTTACAAAGGTGTTGCAAGGAAGAGACAAACTAGTTAGGGTTTGGTGTAGCAGTATGGAAACTTGCAACTTTCCTCTAATTCTTCAGTGCTTCCCCCTTGCCACTATAATGATCCCAATTCTACCTTACAAATCCAGTCAGACCAGAGGATATACACTGGCACACAAAGGAGCTGGAAACATTGGGAATCCATGACAGTTGACCCCTTCAGAATAAGTGATGAGAGTGGAGATAATAGGAGGTTGGAGGGAAGAGGGACTAGAAAGGGCAAACTGATATAACCTCTTCCCTGGAGTACAGACAATGGGGAATGGGTGAAGGGAAACTTTGGACAGTGTATGATCTGACAAAGAAATAATAATTTATAAATTATCAAGGGCTTATCAAGGGGGGAGAGCAGGAAGGGAGGGGAAAATGAGATGATACCAAGGTCTTAGATAGAAAGCGTTATGAGAATGATATGGAGAGCAGATGTACAGATGTGCTTGACACACAATGGATTTATGTACGGATTATGATCAGAGTTGTATGAGCCCCCCCTGCCCCAAAGAAGGATTTAAAAAATAAAATTAAAAAGGTGAGAAAGCTTAGGGTCAAGTAAGGAGCTGGGAGTTTGAAAAAGCTTGGTCACAGAATAGTGGCCTGATGAATTTGAGGAGTTGGTTAGAACAGGCATTGAGTTGCTCTTTGTATAATTCCAGAGGGCAGAAGAGAAATGCCAGTCATTAAATAATTTCCAAAACCTTTGAACTGGTTTATCAGCCCTAAGGAAATTCCCCTAATTACAAATGTGGCATCGTGGAATTACTAAGATCATCTTGTTTATGGAAGGAACACTGGTGAGGGAACACTGATGTGATGGGTAAAAAGGTACCTGCAAGTTTCCTCCTGATTGGAAGAGATTACCCTTCACATAACTTTGACCACACTTTGGATTAGTTGTAGTTCAAATAGACTTTGCTATCTCTTTAAGGAAATCTGGCTTCCCAGTCATGCAAATACAGATTTAATTAACACTTGCAACCTGCAAAGATGCAAAACCTTAAGTGTTAATTAAACTTCTATTTACATAGCAAGCAACATGCAGTCTTCCATTTTCTTGTATTATATAAAGGAGTGTATTTTAAATTCTACTAATCCATGCACATTGGCATCCTAGGATGATTTGGTTAACTTCCATAAGGGTCTCTGTTGGTTCGGTGATTAAGCATTCATCTGCTAAGTGAAAGGTCAGCAATGTGAACCCATAAACTGGGCTACTGAAGAAAGATGTTACATGTTCTGTAAATATTTACAGCCAGGAAAACCCTTCTAGTCTGTCCTGAGATTGCTATGAGTCCAAGTCAATTCAGTAGCACTGAGTTAATTCATATCCACCCAGTAAACAAAACAACAGCAACAAACTGACTGCCTTTGGCTTGATTCAGACCCACAGTGATCCTAAAAAGATGAGGTTGCTACCCTGTCGCTTTCCTAAGCTATAGAGCTTTGTGGGAGCAGAAAGTCTCATCTTTCCCAGTCACAGTGGATTCAAGTTTCCACCTTCCAGTCTGCAGTTCGCCTTGTAACTCACCAGTCCTTCTGATTTTGTCTGACAAAGAAATACAATGCCAAGTTACAATGTTTTCTTTCTCACTCCATCTGTTTAGTACTTTAATTGTCATTCACCATGTTTTGCGTCAGTAGACCCTAATGAAACAAACGAAATGTCTTTTTCCATTAAATCACAGTGATTCAAACTGGCCCGGCAGAGAAGAGCAATCCTGCCCTTGTAGTGTCTGTGGCCCGAACCCTTTACCGGGAGGAGGAATCCTCATCTTTCTCATCCAAGTCTAAGTGCAATAAATGTAACTCAATCTTATCCACAAAGAAATGACATATCGTTTCACCAAAGAAAAACATCATTCACTAAAACTTAAATTTAAATTTGTAAGCACAACTTTCATTTTCAAAATTTCAGCACCCACTCCAAATTGCTATACATTATTTATTTTGAATGTTTGACTCCCCCCCTCATTTTCTCTTTGTAAAAATATCAAGTAAGTAATAGAACAATAGCACTGAAAAAAATTACATAAACACATATAGAACTTCTTTTTAAAGTGTATTCCAGGTGGATAAAATTTATCTTTTATTTTGATGTATCATGATGAATGCTTTCCCGTTTTTGCTGAATTGTATATATGAACCTATTTAGAACAGCAGGGTCCTTTGGCTACTTGTGGAAGGGACATTTTTTAACATCCATTGCATTCACAAGAAAATTCTATACCCTATTTTAGTCCTATGAAATATATATGCTGTTATATATTATAGAATTAGATACCAATACTTCTACAGTGATTAAAGACATATGTGAGAATATATTTGTAATACTTAAACATAAACATTTTGTTCCAAAATTGGCATAATATCTGATATCACCTTGCCTTCCCATGTTTACTTTTGCACTCACTCCTATAACACTGCCAAATACTAAGGCAGTCCTCTTTGATGTTTTGTTTGTACAAAGATTACAAATAACATTAGTGTAACATAGCAAAAGAAAATGAATACCTCATGTGAAACCATAACTATATAATAGTACAAAAATAGTTACTGAATTTGGATCTTATTTATCACACAAATTAGTCCTGATCTATTTCTATTCATGTAAAGTGACATTGTAAAGAACAAAGAGAAATAAAGTAGAACCATGAAAATTCAGGACATAACTCAATTATCATCACAAGAGGCAGATTACCTTTTCCATGGGTAACATCAACAGTCCATGTACAATTTAGAGAATTTGGATAAAATTCAGGGTAACCCGGAGATAAGATTGTCCCACTGGGTCCTCTAACATCTCCTCCACATAAGGCTGAAAATACAAAATGCAAAGTCATATGATCAGTTCCAGTTAGAAAGACAGAGACTGAAGAAATAACTTATCTCTTCTCATAAAGTAGGATGAATCCAATTATTTTTGCATCGTGACTTCCTAGTAAAAACAGGAGTGTGCAAATCCTTTTCTAATACTAGAAAATCATTTTATTCATTGCAACTAGAGAGGAAAAAGGTACTTAATAATCGACTGAGACTTAATACTGGCCCCAAGAGAGTGTAACTCAAGTGTTCAAATGTGACTTAGAAAAATGCACTTATGCATTTCTAATTATCAGCAACATTTGCATAAAGTGGTTGTGAACTTAACATGAGTAATTAATTTTGTAGCACCCCTCTTGCTAATTATTGAAAGATGAACTGTTACTAATAGGCTCCTAAAGTATTACAAGACTCCTTTTTAAAAAGTGAAGTCACAAAATTTTGAAGACTGTCTCTGCACTTCTATAGTGTTCCCAGAAACATCATGAAGGAAGAGATTTGGAGGGGGTAGACTGGATGGGGTTTCCTGCTGGTGTTCACAGTCGCTAAGGTCAGACCGAGTCCGAGGCACCTAACCATAAGCAAACATCATATTCTACCAGGAGTAGATGCTCACTCCTTATCTCAATCCCCCTCGATATGAGTAAGGGCCAGTGGAAGTTGAACAGGCTGCCTTTTGCGCTTTGACTCATGACAAACATACTGGGAATGTCAGAGAGGACATCAGAAAGGTCAGTACTGTTCTTAGTCTTATCCATAATTTCTTTTCACTAGCAATGCTGAGTTGGTGAAGCAGTAACTTATCAGTCTACTTATTAAGAAGTAGAAAGTTGGAAATTCTTAGAATTGCTTAAGGTTATAGACAGAATTATTTATTAAAAAATAGTAAGCCTTGAGTAAACAAGTGGCCATTCAGCTCAGAAGCAATAAAGCCCACACGGAAGAAGCACACCAGCCTGTGTGATCATGAGGGGGTGAAGGGATCCGGTGTCAGGCATCAATGAGCTAAAATTATATTATTATTAATGAGGGGGAGTACAGATTGGGGACCCAAAGCCCATCAATAGGTGAGGTGACATCCTTTTGCAGAGGGGTTACAAGGAGGAGATGAGTCAGTTAAGATACAGGGTAGGAGCTATGAAATATGCACCCTTCCTCTAGTTCCCATGCTGCCTCCCACCCACTATCATGACCCCAATTCTACCACATAAATCCAGGTAGATCAGGAGATGTACAGTGAAGTTGGAAACATGGGAAACTTAGGATAGATGATCCATCAAGACTAGTGATGGGAGTGGTAATACCAGGAGGGTGGAGGGATGGAGGAATGGAGAGGGAGAGCCAACTTCAGGGATTTACACGTAGCCTCCTCTCTGGGACACGGACAACAGGGAAGCGAGGGTTGGGACACATTGGACAGTGTACAGGATGAAAAAATATAATTTGTAAATAACTAAGGGTTCAAGGGGAAGAGGGGGGAGGAAGGGTAATATAGGGAGCTGATAATGGGGGCCTGGAGGGAGGGAGAATGTTTTGAGAGTGATGATGGCAATGGGTGTGTAAAAGTGGCCTGAATACAATTGATGTTGTTAGGGATTGTGATGGGAGTTGTAGGGGCCCCCCAATAAAATGATTATATTTTTAAAAAAGGGGGGGGAGGGGAAAGGGGAAGTTTTTTTTTTTTTTTTAAAAGAGGAGCTTGTATCAAGGGCTCAAGTGGAAAATATTGGGAAATGTATGTGAAAATATGTGTCCAAAAGTGCTTGATACAAATGATGCACTGAATGTAAGAGCTCCCAATAAAATTTAAAAAAAAGCAAAACAAACAATCTGAATTGCTACTGCCAGCCTCCTGAATTGTGAGAATATCAATGTATGTTATGTATATCCATCCACATGTAATATTTTGTTTTGTAATATTAATAGAAAATTAGACTTTATTCTCTGTTCTCACTATCTTGGCTCTCAGTCTTCGTGCTTTTAAGATTTGGTTGATGTTCTCATTGAACAATGATAGCAAATATTTGTTTTTTTTTGTGTTTTTGTTTTTTTTGGGGGGGGGCATCACTGCTCTCTGGTGGTGGGAGTAGGAGGCCCAGCCCCACTGCTGGAATTGAACCTCCATTCCAGTGGGCCGCAGTCCCACGCACAACCACTACGCCACCGGGGCTCAGCCTCGATAGCAAATATTTGTTTAGCTTACTTTTCCTTCTTTAGTTTTCATCAGCTGAAATTACATTTCTTAATGTTTCAAAACAGTGACCATATTTCTATCCAAGTTCTGAAATACAGTATTCTCACAATAAAAATGAAAGTCTTGGATAACAATTTTTATTACTTTACCAAAATATGAATTTTTCTATGCCAATTTTAGATAGTATGGCATTTGATTACAAATAAATATTTTATGAGGGAAAAAATAGTAAGCCTATATTCCAATATTTACTGCTTTTATTCCACCCAGATTTCTAACTTGTCTGTCTCTCGGAGTAGCTGTGCAGGCTGAAAGTCTTCAAAGTGAGCCCATACTTGCAATATATTTTCTGTCAAAATATCCCTAGTAGAGTGAGGTCTGATGAACTACACTCCCTGCCAGAGCTTCACTTCCCTTCACTGGTAAGATCAATGAAGTTTTTCATTTAGTTTTTTTTTTTTTCATTTTGAATGTTATATTATGCCTTTATAAGTAACATACCATATAAACTCTAGTATAAGTCGATCAGCTGAGGCATCTAATTTTGCCACAAAAACTGCATACAAAAATGTGCCCAAAAAACTAGGCTTATACTTGAGTGTATATGCTAATCACAATGCCATGATTTTATCAATTCACAGTGACGATTATATAGAGTCATCATTTACACTATAAACTAAATGCTCTGCAAAATCACAGGACTCCGCGCTGCACACAGGAAAGGGTGAATCTGTACCTGTGAGTTTCTAACTTTGGATGAAACGCATTCTTCATGATAAGATGGCTATTCCCATCCCTGCTCTATTGTCAGGGGGATTTACTAGAGGTAGAATCAATTTGTATTTCCCTTCTCTTTTTTTTTTTTTTTTTAGCAGAAACAACTATAAAATGTCTCAAAAAGGGAAATCAAATGATACTACATTTTAGCCTAACAACATCTGCCAAAAGCAACTTTACAATGCTCTCTGTCAAATATTGAAGATTTGCTCACTTTTATTTTATTATTGCTGTTCATTTTCTGTTGTTCTCTTTCTGTTTGTTTGCTTTACTACATATGAAATTCAGGATAGGTAAACCTATAGATATAGTAACTGGATAAATGATTTCTTGGGAATATGGCAGGAGAGGCTGAAGTGAAACAGGGTACAAATAATTATGAGTAGAAAATGATAACAAATACTTAAATGAAGGAGCTCTTCTAAAATTTACTGTGGAAGTGACTGTGTAACTTTTGTGATATAATTGATCTTTTGAATTGAACTATGTATAAATAAAACTTTTAAGGTCATATCAATACAGATTACATTCCAAAATTAATCACTTCTAAGATATTAAAATACCAGAGTAGACACAGTAATCCACACATATAAGAGAGATGTCAGATAAGGGCTATCTACAAGGCAACGAATCAAACTAAACTCTTTAACACTGACATGAAAGGAGGCAACATGGCATTGATTTACACTTACTGTCTCTGGAGTATGAGAACCTAAGTTTCTGTTTTCATTAAGACACCTACTTGTGGAATTTCTGTTATGGCAGCACTAGTAAGTTAAAACACTTAGTAATACCAAAATAATTTTTTAAACCTCGACAGGGTTATTCAAGAAGAGGTAACATATTATTACTGAACATATATGTTGTTATTTGAATATTATTAGGATGGCAAATATATAAAGTAATTATAATGGCAAAAGTAATATGGCATAATGGAGATATCTGGTGGCAAAATGGTTATGTCAGATTGCTAATCACAAGATCAGCAATTCAAACCTATAATTTGCTCTGTGAGAGAAAGATAGGGATTTCTATTTTCATACAGAGTTACAGTCTTACAAACCAACAGGGGTAGTTGTAGCTTGTCCTACAGGGTTTCTCTGAGTGACTTAAAATACAATTGCATTAATAAACAACTAGTTTTTCACTAAACATAACTAAAAACATGAAAAAAAGTGTATTGAATAAAACTTAAGGTAAATCTGTGAACTCTTAACTATTTTTTTAGGCAAACTAATGTCAAGTCCGTAAACTTACAATGTGATCAGCACCTTCCTCCAAATTTACCTATTTTACCTCAATTAACTCCTTTAATACCTTATGCAAAAATACACTTACACATGATAGAGCAAGCACACAGATATTGCATGTACAGCAATTACCCCTAGACTCTTAAATTAAGTAATCCTTTTTTCAAATTTCATTTTACTTTCTAGCAATTAATATATAGGGACATATATTATGATGCTCTTCTGTTATATGTAATGTGGTAGTGGCCCCAAAGAGGATCAGCTTAAGAATTCAAGGAGTTCATCATTTTCTCAAACACTAGCTTCCTCTTTTTAAATCACTTTCTTTTCAAGTACCTAATATCTAATGTGTCATTGTTCTTACAATTTGTTATTTTTAACAGGTTCATCTCGTCTATATTTTCATCAGTCATTGGTTTTGAAGATGAAACCCTTATCATCAGCCTTATTATTTACCTCAATCTAGTACCTTTTCTAAATGAAGCCATTTTACATGACAACTATTTTGAGTAATATTTGCTTTGAGATGTTGTTTCTTTGAACAAATACAATCAATTTAATAGGCAGTGATCAATGCTCTGTCAAATAGCTATGTCTATGTTCGATTAATTTTATAAGTGGTCAGGTTTTCTTTTAGCAAATAGTCTTAAAATCTGAAGGTGTTTACTTCCTTAAATGCCTTCAGGTCATCTCCTATGAAGATGATAGAAGTCTAAGAGCAAAACAGAAAGAGCCATTTGAATCATTTATCAAGGTTCTGAAAAATTAAGATGGAGATCTGCATTTTCTATGTGACATTTTTGCTTTCAATTTTGGATGAACAAAGGAATTAACTACACTATAATTCTCTGAGATGAAATTGCTTTAAAAGGGAATGCTGAAATTTTAGTTCAGAAAAATAGTTGGCCTTTCCAATAGTAAACTTTCTCAGAACCAAAGTGTCTGGAAGGGATGCCCTGGGTCTTCTGTTTTGAGTGGTATCCTGACCTCTCCTGCAGGAATTCCCTTTTATTCCACTTTGCTGACTGATGACATACATCTTTAATGATGTGGTTACTTATTCAACAGCATAATAGATTTTTGTGTACTAAATAGAAAACTTGCATGTCAAATGAATCCTCTACAACTGCAATGAACTCAGGGAATGATCAAAATATATGAAAAGCTTAGTTATTTTATATGAAGACAAATAGCTGGTCAAACAAAGCCAACAAACAGAAGACAAAAATAATCCTAACAAGAAAAATAAATATCATGACAAAGTCATGATATACATTATACAAAACATGATATACATTAAACTTGTCTGGTAGAATTTTATAGGGGGGAGTTCTTTCTTATGTTTGTTGTATTTTATCAATGCTTTATCAAATAAGAAATACTCACTAGAGTTTTAGAATCACACTGCCTTCTCAAAAACTAACACTGTGTAATTGTCCAGATCTATTAAAAACTCAAAACTCAATGCCAGAGTTGATGCCAGCTTATCATGACCTTTTAGGACAGAATAGAACTGCCTCTCTGAGTTTCCTGGACTTTCATTCTTTATGACGGTAGAACAACCCATGTTTGTCCTGAGGAGCGGCTGGTGGTTTTGAAGAGCTGGCCTTTGCTAATCACTGAGCCATTGGCCATTCTATCATGTCTACAGTGTGTCTAAAACAAAAAAAATTTCAGCTGAGCATTCATCGAAATGATTGAAAACTGCAATGAAGTATGACAATATCCATTAACTATATAAGTTGTCATGATATTGTCTGCTTAAACATTTTTCCTTCTTTTCCTTCCTATCCATTTCCTCCTCTTTGAAGTCTCAATTCATTGAAATAGTAAAAACTAGCATTCTAGGCACACTTGCATATTTCAAACTCTTGAATCCTAAACCCTATCCACATACTCAGTTACCCCTTTTTCTTATGCACTAAATCTTTCAATTATATGGTCTGACTATGAGAAATGTTGATGTTTAAAATCCATTTTGCTCAATTTTGGGTTTTCTCTCTCTAAGGACTTGGGTTACCTAAATGAATCCTGTGGTCTCTTTGGGTCTAAATATCCTCAAATGAAGCATGGTCATGTACTTTATCAAAAACCAACTGTAAAACACAGAGAGTGAAAAGAGGCTAACAGGACAAAAGATGAAGATAGAATATTGTCCAAATTTGGGATATATGGGCCACCTATCTTTTGATAAAATACAGAAGCTATTGTAGTTAACAATGCTTAAGTTTCTGAAGAGGTGCTTCCCATCAAGCATCTGCCTTCACTTTTATTTTATCATCCATCACAACCTTGCTCTTCAAACACATAGAAAACATCACTTGTCCGTGACTTTTTGTACAATGCTATATTTGACGTTTTGCATGCTGACCAAGGCAGAATGCTACCCTGAATTTTCTTGAATGACCTTTCTTGCTGTTGTCCTTGTAGGTGCTCTCAAGTAAATGTATGACAGAATGAAACACTGCCGAGACCTTCACCATCCTGACACTTGTCATTATGTTGGAACTCATTGTTGCAAACATTGTATTAGTCTATTTTGTGGAAGGAGTTTCTCTTTTCACTGCCCTTCTATTTTACCAAGCATGAAAGCCTTCCTTGAAACTTTTCAAATCCCACTCCCAACAAAAGCACTGTTGAAATAGTCAAGGGTTAGTTCAAAGTGGCAAGGAAAATGTATTCATGTGTGTTTCGTATAACATCTTACATGCCCTAGCAACACAAAAGGCCAGTTGTTTGAAACTACCAGCTGCTCCATAAGAGACAAATGTGAAACTCAACTTTTGTACAAATTTATATCCTTGAAAACATTATGAGGAAGTTTTACTCTATCCTAAAGGGTCTGTGTAACTTGGAATCAACTGGACAAAAATGGCAAATTGGGTTCTGTTTGGTTTGACTCTTTAATCTTATGTGTCATTGACTATCTTTTTTTTCAATATATATTGAATGCAATACATGCAATGAAGATCTAGTGTGTGGAGTCTAGCCTGGCAATCAGATCATAGTCAATGATGCCTCTGTGTAGGTTTACCCTTCTCCTGAGGATCCTGGAAACTCCCTGAAGGAATCAGATGGAGACCTCCACCAGTGCTGAGATCCACCACTGGATCCAGAAGACTTTCCATCCTCTGGCTGTGATCTTCCTGCATTAATCATCACTGCATGTGTTGCATGAGTCTGAACATGAATTTATAGACTGCTGTCAGCCATATGAACTAATATTGGACTTTTGGATTTGATGTGGTGTGGCAGTCATGTGCTTATGTTAATTTTATAATTGAAATGTAGGGGTGGAGTCTGGCCTATTAATCAGGAGAAAGTCATTGAGTAGTCGATGAGCCCTCTATGAGGGCATGGCTTTCTCCTGAGACTCCAGAGAAATCTCACGATATTTCCCTTGTGAAGATGAGAAGCTCTCTTCCCCAGTTGTTGGGAGTTAGTTTCAGAGACGCTTAATCACGGAAGTGACAAGATGCAGCCTCAGAGAAGTTGGAGGAGCCAGCAGAGAGACCACTCGGCTTTGCCCTGATGAAGACAGACCTCTGAAGCTGGAGTGGCATGCTGTTGATGGACCTGAGCCCTGGAAGCGAGGAGCCATGGGAAGACCCCTGCCAGTGCCAGAATTCTGCACCCACTGACCTGTGACTTCTTGAGCCGGAAGCAGACTTTATAGACTGACTGCGGGCATATGGGTTAATATTGAACTGAACTTATGACTTTGCACTGGACTAGATTGGGATGCCTTCTTAGTGTCACATTTTTTTTTAATATAAACCCTTTCCTTATACCTATATGCGTGTCTCTGAAATTTGTTCCTCTAGCCTACCCGACTAACACATGTGGCCTGGAATGGGATGTTTTCTTAATATATAATTACTCATCAATATAAAGAACTCTCTTACACATACATGAATATCTCTGGATTTTTTTCTCTAGTCAACTTGGACTAAGAAAAATACAATTATTATCTATTACCAAAGCCATCCGCTGGAGAAAAACATAGGCTGTGTTTGTTCTTACTAAATAGTGTATATACAGTGTCTGCACAGAATAATAAGTAAATATAAATTTTGTACATCAATAAGTTTTAGGATAGCAATTATTTCCTAAAATATTTATGTAGAAAATAATGGAGTGTGGAAAAAATAGAGCTCAAGCCCAGTTGTTTTGTTCAGGGTCACTGATCCTCAAAGGTTGGCTAGGATTTTGATCAGAGAAGTGGAGAGAAAGGCTAGGACATTCCAGGAGGAAATAACAACATAAATGATGGCAAAAGCTAAAATGGATAGACTTAAAAATCCCAGCATTATAATTATTTCCCTAACCCTGTTGAAAAACTCAGACTGTTCATTTAACAAAGATTTATTGAGCTACTATCTGATAGGATCTGTTCTTAACATTAAGGATAAAATCATAAAATAATACTTAAAGATAATACCATAAATGATAAACATTTTGGAGAAAAATCTCAGTTGCAGATATTGGTGATCATTGTATATTAAGTAATCAGTGGGATCATGTTTAAGTGACAAGCACAATAAATATGCTAATTAGTGTTTCTACAGAAGACTGGTGAGAATAAAGCACCTGCAGAGTGGGAAGGGTGAGGAGGGGGTCGCATCCCCTGTTGTAGCAAAGCAAACACACGCATGCAGTTGGAAGAGAAGGCATGCAGAAGGAAAAGAGAGGTGAGGGAGGAGGTGTGGTAAGCAGTCAGAGTCCAGGTCGCCTGGGCATCCTTAAGTTTTATCTTTGGATTTTATTTTGCCTGGAATGAAACATCAAAGAATTCCCCAAGCAAGGGTCTGCCATAAGTTGTAAAAGGTTTCATTTGGCTGCTCTGAAACGTATACTGAAACGTATACTGAAGAGAACAAGAGAAGAAACAAAGAGACTCATTAAAAAACCAAAGTTTGAAAGATCAGGTGCCACATGGACTAGGCGGCATGAAATGGAAACTCAAATGTTTCTGATTTGAAGTTCAAGTTCCTTTTTTCAATAAATAAGGAAAGATAATCATTTTACAAAGGACTTCTTTTTAATGCAGAAAGGCAAGTGTCCTGCAAATAAAATTGAATCCAAAGTACTACATTCATATGAGATGATTGAGAGCAAAATCCTACCCAATCCAATGATACCAAGTTGATTCTGACTCACCACCATCCCGTAGGGCAGAGTAGAACTGCCTCATAGATTTTTCCCAACTCTAATATTAATAGAAAGTCTGCTGAAAAGGATGATATCCTTTACTACGTAAACTGCATTCCAAGTATTTTGAGTAATCAAAAAAGGTTTAAATAGCTATATTTATTTATTTTCTACAAAACCGTTAAGCATATGTCATCTGTGAGGGAAGAGGAACAGATTGGGCTTGCATTTTAGAGACTCATACTATGGAGGATGTAAGTGGGCGACGGGGCACTTGTAGATGTGTGCAACTGAGCTGAATCAAGGCTTCTTGGGCTTGAATCTTGGCTCTGATATTAGTTGAAAAGCAATAGAGAGCTAGTTTCTCATTTTTTGCTTTGCTAAATGACAGTGGTCACATTTTCCTAGTAGCGTTTTAAAGAGAAAATAAATTAATATATGTAAAGTGTATATAACAGCACTAGCATGGCAAACAATAAATATTAACATTGATGAATATTATTGCTACTAGAAAACCTCACTGGTTAATTTTCTGGGGCATGGGCTAGGAAGTCATGATATAGGATGTGTGGCAGAGCGAAACATTGCCCCCAAGTATCTAGGCAACCTTGCCTCATCGTGATTATGTTCTTGGACCAGAAAAAAAAAAAACCCAAAGAGCTGGGTATTGATTTAGTTCCCTCTTGTTACCCAAGGGATTTAGATCAGTTGCCATGCCTTTAAATCTTTAGAATAGGTTTCTGGTCAAGATGGTACCAACTCTGATGAGATGGTGTCGGGGAGGTCAAGTGGAAGTGTTCTGGTGAGTGGAAAGGTCTCTATGAGGGAGTCTGTCCAGAAAGAGGTCCTGCACCTCATCTGCTTTATTTCAAGCCCTGGAGATCTGGGTACATATATTGAGGATTCCCCATCTATTGAGAAAACCTTGTGTGCCTCGCCGCCAGCCAGTGCCTCCTTTCATGCACCGTCTGGCCTGGTCTCTGCCCCCGGAACAGGAGGGCTATCATGCAGAGCTCCCTAACCACATAGCAGCAGTCTCCTCGTGGCTCTTACCTGGGAGAGCTGTGTCCCTTCCCCCAAGTTCCCCTACGTAAAAAGGGCTTGCAGCAATTCTGCCTGCAAGCTGTGGTCCCTCCCGGCAGTCACCCAGGTTTGATTGCTTGCAGCTGGGTGCACCCTGTGCCAGTACCTCGGCCCAGCCCCTGCCATTTCAAGGGTGCCTCAGCTCACCATAGTCCCTGTGTGTCACCATCCACAGGGAACAGCACCCGTACTTCCCACCTACCATTTCCCCTGCACACTGACTCCTGGAAGTCCCTGCATCTCCCAGCCCCTGATTCTTCCAGCCCAGCAAACTGTGTCTGTGCCACACCAGCCTTCAAGCAACCTACAGCGCAACATGCCCAGAGCCACAGGAAAGTGGAGATGGGGGCTAGGAATTTTCATGTCTGCCGCCTGCAGCTGCCGAACCCGGTTCTTGCAGACATGCTGAGCGACACCTCTGTCTCAGCAACTGGAGTTGGAGTCACAGAACAAGGCTTTACTGCACCCCTCTAGCACGAATTCATGGAGAACTGCGGGAAAGCAGAGTTTGGGAACAGGGCTTTTCAGCCACCACGCCCAGTGCTTGTAGGTGTCTTATGCCATTTCTGCCTCAGTGACTGGAGTCTGAGACACAGACGGAGCCTTATAGGCACCAGAGTGCAAACTCACCCAGAGACACGTGAAAGCGGAGACAGACCAGGGATTTTCAAGCCCACTATGAGCAGCCTCTGTGCCACAGAGTGGTGGAGAAACATGGACTGCTCACAGCCACGAATGGAGCTGCAAATAGTCTGGATCTTGGACTGGGGCCTTGCAGGCCTACCTCCACTTGTCTCACCCAGAGTCGAGGACTGGGTCTTTGTAGGTCCACTGTGTGGCTCTTAGTGCAGACACAGACTAGATCCTGACAGGCATGCCTAGCAAGCGGCCCATCTCCCTGGGCTTCAGATAGCCTTTACATGGGTCTATTGCAGCTCAGAGATCTTTGCTGCCCTCTCTGCTCTCAGCCCACACAGTGAGTGGGTCAGTGGTGAGTACATCCCAGGCCAATAGGGCATCATTGCCCTAAACCTACCTAGGTCCAGAATACGCAGGACCAGCAACCCAGTTTTGGGAGCTCTCCAAACCCTTGTGGGCCACACCACCTTAGGAGCAACTGGCACCACCACCCACCCATTGACCATATATATATGTATATATACACACACACACACACACATATATATATATATATACACACACACTACTTTAGCAGAGCTATCCACCAATCAGATTGCGTTCCCCAGAGTGGTCCCACCACCTCTTACCACTGTTGCCCACTGATTTTTGCAGCACCTGCCTACAGAGCAGGCTGACCAACCTCCATATCAGTCCAAAGGCAGCCCTTGAAAACACCATTGCCAGTCACACAGTGAAAAAATACAGGGCCTCTTGGTTTCCCAGAAATATAGTGCCCACCTCTACAAAATCATCATATGAACAACAGCATACCACATCATGCCCAACAAGTAAACAAAAATGATAAACCACATCAGCAGAGCTAACAGCACTCAGAAGAATCTGATGTAGATCTGCCAGAAGGGTGTTTGGAGTAATACAGGAGATGAGGGAAGCTTACATAAACTAAGGAGGCAATGAGAGAGGGGATGGATACCATGAGAGAAGTGATGAAGTCCACAATAGAGAGGATTAAGGCCACAATAGAGGGAATGAAGACCATGTGCCAAAGGGAAATACAGGAGCTAACAGATGAAGTAGCAGAAGCTGCACACAAGACCACTGATCTCATGAACAGACTAGAGGAGGCTGACAACCATATCAGTGACCCTGAAGATAATGACGCAGCCCTCAGCAAACGAAAAAGACAACCAAACAAGATAATAAAAGTGGTGGAAAAAACCTGAGATCAATGACCAATGCTATGAAAAGGAACAGCATCTGAATTATTGGTCTACCAGAATAAAACAGAGCGAAGAAGTCAACAACTAAGGTAACAAGGAAATTTCTGAAAGAAAATGTCCCCTTCCTAATGAATGAGAATCAGTCACTCATATGGGAAACAGGACAGCAAGTAGACCAAACATTAGGAAGAATTCCCCAAAGCATATAATAGACTATGCAATTTCAAAGTAAAATAGAAAATCCTAGGAGCACCAGGAGAAATGAAGATGGTCTCATACATGGGTTCTCAGGTAAGAATCTACTCTGTCCTATCAACAGAAACCAAGAAGATGAGGAGAGAGAGAGGCCCGATATATTCCAAAAGCTGAAAGAAGAACATGCCACCCCTAAAATCCTTTACCCTGCCAGATTATCTATTCAGATTGAAGGAGAGATAAGGGTCTTCCAGGACAAGGGAAAGCTTGAAACATATTCTGCAAGACATCCAACCCTGAGGAAGATGCTTGGCAATTTACTATGATTAAAAGACCAACATCCACCAAATACAAACAGGTGAACACCGTATATCCCAACTCCAGTCAGAAGGCAACAAGCAGATACCAATCACCAAGATAACATGGCCACAGAGAGAGAAGAATGAAATAAAGACGCTCCCCACAAAGACACAGGACAGCAATAAGAAAGGTGAAAAGAAAACACCCAAAGCAAATGGCCCAAGATGTCAGCAATGAATCCAAAGCTTGTGATAACTCTAAATGTCAACGGCCTTAACTCCTACACTGAAATAAAATGGCTTGCAGACTGGCTTGGAAAACAAAGTCCATCAATCTGTTGCCTGCAGTAAACATATCTTAAGCTCACAGATAAGAATAAAGTAAGGATAAAAGGCTGAAGGAACATATATCAAGAAAATGGCAACTCAAAAAAAGCAGGAGTCACAATTCTGCTCTCAGCCAAAACTGATCACAAGGTTCAAACTATAAAAACAGATTAGGAGGGGCATTTTTTGATGCTCAAATGATCACTTTCCCTGGAATTTTTGAGCACGGTAAACATATATGTGTCAAATGAGAGACCCGCAAAATTTGTCAAACAGACTATTGAAAACATGAAAAAAGATACCACAGATTCAACATTTATAGTAAGAGATGTTAATACATCACTTTCAGAGAAAAATAGATCACTTGGGAAGGAAGCTCAGCAAAGAGACTATAAAACTAAACACTGCAATTATGCAACTAGATCTGATAAACATATTTAGATCTGTCCATCCAAATGCAAAAAATACATATTTTTCACAAGCACATATGGCAAATTTTCAAAAACAGACCATGTGCTTGGACACAAATTAAGCCTGAGTAAATTTAAACATAGAGATTATATAGATGTCTTTCTCAGATAACAATGCAAAAAAACTGGAAATCAACAAAAGGAAGTCTAAGAAAACAAGGGAAAACAATTGGAGGATGAATAATGAATTTCTAGGACATGAGTGGAGACTGACTCAGATTAGAAGGGAGATCAAGAAGTTTCTAGAAGCTAATGAGAACAACAGAACTTCATATCGGACCTACAGGATATGGCAAAAACAGTCATTAGAGGTAGCTTATTTGCAATGGGAGCACATGTGAAAAAGGAGGAGAGACTTATGATGAATACTCTCTCATAAAATCTCCAGAAATTAGAAAAGTCAACAGAACAATCCCTCCAACATAAAAAGGAAAGAAATAATATAAACCAGGGCAGAGCTGAATCAGTGGGAAGATGAAAGGGCAATGCAGAAGATTAATTCAGCAAAAGTCTGGTTCTTTGAAAGAATCTACAGAATCGACAGACCCCTGGCATATATAATGAAAGAAAAGAAAGAGCAAGCAACAATAGCCAGGGCAAGAAATAAAATGGGGGTAATCACAACAGACCCTAATGAGATTAAGATTTTAATTAAAAGTATTATGAAAGTCTGTACTCTAGTGAATTCAACAATCTGGAGTCATGGACAAATACTTTCAAAAACAATCCCTCCCTAGACTATCATAGATAGAAGTCAAGAATCTAAAAAAAAAAAAAAAAAGACACAACAAAAACATAGCAAAAGAAGAAATAAATATGGTTAACCAGAAGGTACCAACAAAAAAATCTCCCAGACCCGATCGCTTTACTGGAAAATTCTACAAAGTATTCAGTGAGGAGATGGCACCAAGTATTTCAGAGAACACGAAGAAGGCCAAACTCCCAAACTCATTTTACGAAGCCAGTATAACTTTGATATCCAAACAGGGAAAGGATCCCACAGGAATAAATAATATAGACCGGTATCTTTAATGAACAATGATGCAAAGATTTTCAACAAGATGTTCGCCAATAGAATACAAATAAATATAAATAAGTATATAAAATGCATAATCCATCTGGAGTAGGTGAGATTCTTCTCAGGGATGCAGGGATAGTTTAACATTTGAAAATCCATCAATATTATACATCACATTGATAAGAAAAATAATAAGAGCACACACATATATACAGAAGAAGCATTTGACAACATCCAGCACTCATTCCTAATTAAGATGCTCAGGAGGATAGGAACGGAAGAGCAGTTCCTTGAGTTAATACAAGGGGTACATGAAAAACTGACAGCTAACATCATAGTCAATGGAGGAAAGACTAAATCAATCTGACTAAAAAGGGGGAGCATACAAGGATATCCCTTTTCCCACTTCTATTCAATATTGTACTTGAGGTCCTACCTAGCTAATAACATGAGACAATGGAAGGACATCAGAGGTATCCAACTGGGAGAGGAGGACATGAAATTATCATTATTTGCAAATGACATGATTCTTTACATTGAAAATCCCCAAAGCTCCACCACCAGAGTACTGACAGCATTAGGGGAATAGGGAAGAGTAGCAGGATACAAGATTAGCAAACAGAAGTTGATTGTTTTGCTGCCTGAATCAGACAAGACCATGGAAGATAGATCAGGAAGGCAGTACCTTTCGCAATAGCAAAGAAAAAACTGAAATATCTAGAAATATCTGTTAACAAAAAAAAAACCCTAAAAGATCTATACAAGGAGAAGTACAAGACCCTACTCTAGGAAACCAAAATGACCTTCATAACAAAGGATTATCCTATGCTCGGGGATTAGAAGCATCAATAATGTAAGGATGTCTATCTTACCCAGGGCACTCCATAAGTTTAATACTATCTCAATTCAAATACCAATAACCTTTTTCAGGGAATTAGAAAAAAATGACCACCAATTTCAAATGGAGAGAGAAGAATCCTAAAATTAGCAAAGATCTTCTCAAGAAGAAGGGCACAGTCACAAGGTTCACTTTACCTGACTTTCACACCTACTACAAAGCCACAGTAATCAAAAAAGTATGGTAGCATAATGACAAATACATAGACCAATGGAAAATAGAAAGCCCAGAAATAAACCCATCAGGATATAGACAACTGATTTTGACAAGGGTCTCAAAAGCATCCAATGGGAGGGCGATGTCCTATTTAACAATCGGTGCTGGAAGTAATGGAAATCCACATGTAGAAAAATCAAGCAGGATGTCTACCTCACCCCAGGCACAAGAACAAACTGAATGTGGATCGCAGACCTAGAAGTAAAACCCCAAAACATCAGGATCATTAGTGAAGGACTCAGGATAAACCTAAGAACTTTGACCCTGGAAATACAAAAGCTAACTTCAATAGGGCAAAGTGGACATACAGGGGAATCTGAAATTGACAAATGGGATTTACTAAGGATAAAACACGTGTGTATCAAAAGACTAGCAAGAAGGTAACTTTTCCCTCAGACTGGGATAGAATTTTTATACCAAAACAACAGACAAAGGGTTTTATTATGAAAAATCTATCCTCCTTGCCCGCAAAAAAAGGAAAACAGTTAACCCTTTGAAGAAGTGGGAAAAAGAACTGAAAAGGAGTTTCACTAGGGAGGATACCCGTATGGCCAATAAACAAATGAGAAAATTCTCCTGATCAGAGAAATGCAAAGCAAAATAACCAGGAAATAACATCTTACACCTTTGAGGCCAACCCAAATCAGAAAATCAGAGAGCAACAAATGTTGAAGGGAATGTGGCAAGATAGAATAGTCTCCTACATTGCTATTGTTCTTATAGATATCTACAGCCACTATGGAAAGTGGTCTGATGATATGCAAAGAAGATTAAATATGAGTTACGTTTTAACCCAGCTATCCCTCTACTGGGTATATACCCAGAAATAAGCCATGACCAGTTGTATGTACCCCAATGTTTATTTCAGTGTAATTTACAATCGCAAAGAGTTGGAAACATTCTAAATTTTCATTGGTAGGTGAATGGATCTGAAAACTCTGGTACTCTGTATCACTCAAAACACTGGTGTGCACATGAATCACATCTTTTCATGGGAAGATTTGGAGGACATTTTGTTAAGCGAAGTCAGCTAATCACAAAATGAGAAGTACAGCATGAGTCTCCTGAGATAAGTGTAATCAGCATTGTCGGTAAAGAACAGAAGCCATCTATATCATAGCATTTGGGTTAAGAAACAGGGAAGTGGGATGAGGTACATGTTGGTCCGGCACAGTAATGAGAAAATGACCATGGGGGGGGGAGAAAGAGAGGGGCTTTGAAAGTGAAATGATAATGGAGGGAACAAGGCACTAATACACCCAGGGGGAGATCTTGTTTCCACAGAATCTGGAGTGGGCATACAGACCCTACCATGAGGCACAAAACCATGAGAACAGCATGACCACATAGAAGGGTGCATGAAAAGAGAGAGCTACAGGGCTGGCCCCAACCAGAGCTAGACTGACCCCCCCCCCCTTCCTGGAATTGGGTGTGGAGGAGAGGAGACAGCATGTCACTCTCACAAGGAGGCAGGCTGGGAGGGAGGAAGAGAAAGAGCCATGCTGGACACCTCTCTGGGCCATGATGCTCAGAGGACACATCCCTGTGGGGACCTAATGGGACACAGAGGGGACAGGACAAATGACAATACCACATTCCATGCTTTCTCCTCACTGAAGCAGACTGCAACAGAGGACATTTCTGGGTTCATGTGGTGGGGACCCCGCAAAATAGAGTAAATCAAGAAGGGACATACCTGGATAAACAATCTGGAGGAGAAAACACCAGGGCCAACAGTTCTGGGGATATATGAGAGAGGGGGAAGAGGGGGAAACGAAGTGGTGCAAACACCCTCATTGGCAAGGAAACAAGAGATCCAAAATAGTTAGAGAGGAGGGTGGAAGAGTCCAGGTAGGGCTTGAGCTAGGGTAATGCAGCCGAGAAGAAGTACTGAAATCCAAATGAAGGCTGAACATGATAGAGGGAAAAGAGGAAAGTAAAATAAAATAGATAAAAGGGCATTTATAGAGCTCTACATGCAGACATATGCATAAGTAAAGGCATTTATTTATGATAATGAGGAAATAAGTCTATGTGCATATATTTATAGGTTTAGTTCTAAACCTATAAGTGGAGGAAATTGGGCCGCCACTCAAGTACTCCCTCAATGCCAGATCACCTTGTTGTATTGAACTGGCATTCTATGATGTTCACCTTCCTGACAAGATCACTGACAAAAAAGTAGTTGCATAAGTGAATGTAGTGAAGAAAGCTGATCATGCCCAGCTATCAAAAGATATAGCATCTGGAGTCTTAAAGTCTTGAAGATAAATAAGTGGTCATCAAGCTGAGAAGCAACAAAGCCCACATGGAAGAAACACACCAGCCTGTGTGATCATGAGGAGCGTACGGGATCAGGTATGAAGCATCAAGGAAAAGAAATGGCATCACTGTGAATGAGGGGGTGTATAGAGTGGGGACCCAAAGTGCATTTGTGGAAAACTGGACATCTTGTTACAAAAGGGTCGTGGCGAGGAGACAACCCAGTCAGGGTGCAGTGTATCAAACATACAACTTTCCTCTAGTTCTTAAATGCTTCATCCCCTAATTATGATAATCCCAATTCTACCTTAAAAAACCAACTAGACCAGAGAATATACACTGGTACAAATGGGAACTGGAAACACAGAGAATCCAGGAGAGGTGGACTCCTCAGAACCAGTAGTGAGAGTAGCAATACTGGGAGGGTGAAGCAAAGGTGGGATGGAAAATGAGAGTTGAGTACAAGGATCTACATATAACCTCCTCTCTCGAGGATGGACAGTGGAGGAGCAGGTGAAGGGAGATGTCAGACACGGTAAGTTATGAAAAAATAAGAATAATTTATAAATTATCAAGTTTTCACGAGGGAAGGATAACAGGATTGGAGGGGGAAAACGAGCTGACGCCAAGGGCTCAAGTAAAAGCAAATGTTTTGAGAATGATAATGGCAGGAGATGTACAAATGTGCTTGACACAGTAGATGGATGGATGGATTATGATAAGCATGGTGCTAGCTTTCAATAAAGTGATTTACTAAGAACAAAAGTCTAGAATAGAGGTCATGCATAAGCCAGATCAGGTTATTATGTGATAAGATAGCTGAGTTCAGTTCAATTTAATGAACAATTGTTAAGAGCTAGTTGCTAGAGGCTAAGGCCAGAAACTGAAGGAACCTTGGTAGCTTAGTGGTTGTGTTCAAAATCACCAGTAGCTCTAGGGGACAAAGACAACTCTCTACTCTCATAAACTGCCAGTCTCCTAAACCCACTGGGGGATCACTATGAACTTCATGGACTCTATGACAGGTTTTGGAAGGCCAGGATGTAGAACAGATTCTGTGCTTTGGACCTGCTATTGGGAGAGATGGCTCCCTAGAAAAGCACATCATGCTTGGTAACGTAGAAGGTAAGCAATACAGAGGAATAGCCTCAAAGACATAGATCAACACAGTGGCTGCAACGGCGGGATCAAACTTAATAACACTCCTGAGGATTGTGCAGGACCAGACAGTGTTTCACTCTATGGTCCCTGTGTTGCTATGAAGGAAACCAACATGACAGCAAAGTGGGAACCTGACAAAAACAGGATCTAAAGCTCTGAAACTAAGAACAAATGCTATTTAGATTTTGTCTAACTAGACTAAGGGAAAAATGCAAATATAAAGTAAGAGGACAGATAATCTGGAGGTGCAATTTGATACAATCTGATCTTCCAAAAAGGAATCTCTTTAAGTCTACAAAAAGAAGACTATTAGAAAAGATGGTATCTGCAGACACCAGGATTGTGGCTTCCATGATTAGGGATTTGGACTTTCATCTTTATACAACTTAAAGTCATAGTGTGTATTTGATGCAGATGTAATCTGAAATAGCCTTAGTGGGAAGGATAGTTTAGATTGAAAAAAAGTAGACATTGGTTTAAGGTCAGTAGTTGCACTGGTGAAAGGTACAGGGTGTCTGGAGTGTTTCCTGGAAAACTGGATACTCACTTGCCTTATTAATAAAAATGAAGTGAGTCAACATACCTGAACAATGTTCTTACCTTATTAACCCTCACTGTTTCTGATAACATGGTTTCTATACATTTATTTTTCTTAGTGAATTTCTCTTCACCCATGCTAATTGCATAGCATCATCAAGGACTCCCTGAAGCAGTACCTACTCTGGACACAAGGGCTGTCAGTCACACTGGTGGCCTGCGGGTCACATGTGGCCCTCTGAGGAATGGCCTGAATCTCCCCTATGCACTATATTTTTCATAACAATTGTGTTCTATTTTCATTTTATTTCAGAGCATCATGGGCCACAAAAAATTCCATCAGGAGCCACATGTGGCCCCATAGGCCATCAGTTTGACACCCCTGCTGTGCACCATTTTCTTTGGTCTCAACTAAAGGGAGGGCCACAAAACTGTGCTCATGTACCCTTCTCCTTGGAGGTACTAATTCTTCCAGGTGTGGTTCAATCAAAGCCTTTTTCCCTGAGGATTATCTAATCTGCACAATGAGCAGGACTCTCATTAGGCTCTGATCCTGAAAATAAGGCCAAATAAAAATATATCATCCTGAGAGTGTGTTCAAAACTGAGAATTTCCCACATGAAAATCAATAACCCCAACAACAAAAACAGAAAGCCTGGTTGAAACTGATAACTGTGCCAAAAGACACAGTAAACTGAGATGAAGAATTCTATAAAATATTTAATGTATGCTCATAATTAGCCATGAGATCATGCCACTACAGCCTTTCCTAAGATGTGAATAATTCAACCACAAATTCTCCTTTTATTATTCTGTTAAACTAGTTAGAGTTGAGTTTCTGTCACTTCCAATCACAAGAACTCTAACTAATACACATCATTGTACCAAATACAAGAAGGCTGAGCTGATTTTTCTTTTCAATCTTGTTATAAAAACACATTGGTCTAAAATTGTTACTTAAAAAATGATGTTGCAGATAGCACTTGAAGTTGTACCCAGAAAGAAAGAGGGAACAGTGACCTTCTACGTTGAAAAAATATAGAAGCTAGAAATAGTGCAATACATAGAAATAGACCTGTCAAATTAAATTATGCAGAACAAACAACAAACTCATGGGTATCCGATAGATTCTGACTCAGAAACCCTACTGGATGGAGGAGAACTGCCCCTGTGGGTTCCTGAGACTCTTACTCTTTAGGAGAATGGAAAGTCTATTCCTCTTTCCTCTGCAGAGCAGTTTGTTCTTTGCACTGTTGATCTTGATCTGAACAGCCTAGGTGTACATTATGTGTGCTTTTGACAGAACAAGTAGGGATGCATATCCTGATGCTAGGAAAAGCAATGCCTTCCACGGTATTTCCTCATATCCCTTGGAACATAAATATTTCAAATCTATTACCTGGGAAAACAAAGGTATAATAGTGTCAGTGGCACAGGAGTTATTATAATAAGGAGCTACAGGCTGCCTTGACAAACTACCATGATGTTATACAGAACTAGGCAAAAAATTGGAAGGGTTGACTGGTCTGCCATTTGGAATAGAAGAGACTGTTGCAAGATCAGAGGCAAATGCCATGGAATTTCAAATGGACTCATTTCAAACCAACTGAACATTTTAACATAACCTTGTTGAGTTTAAATACAATGTGTATTTAGAATGATTATATCAACATATTTGAAACAATACATTTGCCATCCTTCTTAAGTATCAGTACTTTCCCATGTCTATATTTTTGATTTGACACAATTGCCAACAATTTGATAATCTTTAAAGAATAAAGCACATTCATATTTATAAATGTAAAAAGACTAGGCTAATTTCTTTCTCCCTCCCTCTCTCTCTTTGGTTTGTTTACATATCGGCATATTTTGCAGATTGGATGCGTTCTTACCATCACAAGTGGGGAGGGGATGACTCCACCAGTGATTTTTCTCACATAGAAGAGGTTCTTCATGGCTCAGTCTGTATCCTGGATCACAACTAAATGAAACAGTGGAGCCGATGGAGAAATCATGGCCATAGCGACGGCCATGTACTGGTATGCCAGGATCCAAGCAAGAATACGTGTTCACTATAACACCTGGGAAGCAAAGGAAATGCACCACAAAGTAAATTTGAGGGCAAGCTGAGGGGCAAAGTAAGTTCGTTCTTCAAATGACTGCTTGTAATGACTTAGTAATTGTTAATATATCCCTAATATTATATAGAAACACCGAAAGCCATTAATTTCCCTTGATATTTCTAACCAAAATAGATCTTTAGAAAAACAAAAGAGATTCTTTTATTTTAATTATAATGAAAATGTATTATATTGGTAGCTTTCATTTTGAAATTTTTAAATGGAGTAACTTTTATTATGTTCCAGTCACAGTTAAATATTTTATAAGTATTGCTTCCCTTAATTGTTAAAGTTATCATATAAATTAGTTTAATCATTAGAAGCCCATTTTATTATTTAGGAAACATTTGATTCTTTGTTCATAACCCATAGAACAATATGTCAAAAAGTTTGTCTACTAGAATACTTGCTCATATATTATCCATTTATTCTAAACAAAACACATTTTAACATGATCAACCAGTGATGGCAGGCAAGTTCTTCCCAAAATATAGTCATATTAATCTTTATCTAGGGTACCCTAAAAAAAGAGGATATTTCATTTGCCAAGGTGTTTTTGTAGTGATTTTGACATCTGGTCTAATACCACATTTTTAGCAAAATTCAAGTGACAGTTGTATCAAATCATTCAAGTTTTAGAACAAGTCTGTAGGTATGCTGTCCAACATGCAGTAATGGTTTTCTATGGATCAATCATGTTAAGACCTGTTAAGGAGACCTCAACGTTAAATTCAAGGCAGAGAAATCAGCTCAGCAGGTGATGATGGCATATTCAAACAAGTAATTTTGTTGGGTTTTATTGAAAAATAAAAGATAATCAGAGGCTCACATAGACATTTTGAGAAAATTGCAAACTTCATTGATGAAACCAATGTTGTGCCAGGAAATGATTGTGCCAGGAAATGATTTTTTTCCACGATAACAGGGCCCTTGCTGATGCTCTGTGGATCCCAATGGCAGGTCTATGAACATTCCTTTAAGAAACATTATTCTGTCCACCCTACATTCCTGATATTGCCATTTCAGGCACTATTGTTCTCTTAAATCAAAGACCATTGAAAAGTTATATGATATAAGATCCTCAGAGACACCCAACTGCCCTGGGGATGAGGTAAATCGAAACTGACAGACTTCTTCAGAATGGGCTAAAGGTGTGCGGACACTGTCTTCAGAAGTGTAAATGGCCTCAATGAAGGATATGTTGAGAAACAGTCACTTTACATTTTGCTATATTTGGTTAATACATTTATTTTAATTTACCCTCTAATTATAATGTAATAATATGAAATAGTATACCACATTTCCTTAGTTTTATGTTTAATTTTTTTCTTTTTCTTTGGGGGGGAGCATCACTGCCCTCTGGTAGAAGTGGGAGGCCCAACCTTCCTCCTGGAGAACTGCTGCTGGATTTGAACCACCAAGTCAGTGGACTGTAGTCCTGCACTCAACTACTTCGTCACCGGGGCTCAGCCCCACATTTAATGTTTTAGATAACTTCTCATTTAGAAATTTACAATTTTAGTAGGACACATGTTTAAAAACATTCTGAAAATATATTTCAGAATCTTACTAAGTATCTTCCTAATTGCACCAGATTTTTTGTAAATAAAACACCCTTATTGCTCCTGCAGCCACTTGTCTGTGTTTTCAGAAATCTGTCATATAGTGCCAGGCACGTGATACAAATTTCTCTTATGATTTACAATCCTCAGTGCTACCACCAAAAACCTGAGTGCTTTTCCCCTAAGGCCTGGTTTCTCAAATATAGCACTATTGTCATTTCAGACTAGATCATTCTTCATGGTGGAGAATTGGCCTGTTTGTTAGAAGCTGCTTACCTGCATACCTGTGCTCTACTTAAAGATACCAATCTCTAGTGTGACAACCAAAGACATATCTAGATGTTGTCAAGTAGTCCCAGCATGCAAAATTGCCCCCAGTGTGGTCTGATCAGCATAGTGGGTGAAAACTACTGATAAAGCATATAATAGAAACCTATCTTATTTTTTCTAAAGGGAAGATTTAAGGAGCAGCTATACTTTCTTATTTAGTATCTTCAAAGTTGTATACTTATATTGAAAATACATTCATATGAGAATATATCTATTTTTATCAATTTCAAAAGAGTATCTACATTAATACTAAAAAGAAGGATGTTTCAAAGGGTTTGCAATGAATAGGAGGAGACAAAATGTTTAATGAATGTAAGCTGATGATCTTCTCCATAGTCTTTCTCACAGTTCACAATAAAATATTTAAAAAGAAATTTAAAAATTTTGCTTTGTGGGCATCACTGTTCTCCGGTGGTGGGAGTAGGAGGCCTAGCTTTGCTGCTGGATTTGAACCTCCAACCCAGTGAGCCACAGTCCCGTGCAGAACCACTATGCCACCAGGGCTCAGTCTAAATTAAAAAACTTCAGTGGAGGATTTACATATACTTAAAATGTATCTGTCTTTTTAAAAATTCAATGTCCATTTTAAATATTTGTGTAGCTCTTTTTAAAAATAGTCAATGCAAATAATACAAATTTTCTTATGGCAATATCTTCTATAAATTTAGATATTCTACAAGTGTATATATCTATAATACATAAAATTTGATTTTATTGAAATACTGCTGTTTTTTGGTAAGAGAAAAACAGCAAATCAGCTGCATTTTATCTTCAGCATAATTACTTTGTCCTAATAAATTCATCTTCTAAGTCACTTTGACTTTTGTTTTCCCTTGAGTCTCACACCTCAAAAACTCACCTATCTATGAATCTCTTTTATTTTATTTTTCTCCATAAAGTATTTCTCAAATGTTCTCTCTCTACTGAGAAGCATAATACTGTTTCCTATTTTCTCTTACATTATCTATGGAATTAATCAAAGTCCATAAAATAATAATATTGGACCTTTCTTGACAAAGGTTCTAAAATCTAGTCTATTTTGTGGAGCTGGATGATTTAGTAGACTGCACATTGGACATTGAAACCAAAGGTCAGCACTTTGAACCCGCCAGGCACTCTGAAGTAAGCAAGAGATTTCTTCCCACTCGGGCACAGGCTCACAGCTTTATTTTATTTATTTATTTATTTATTTATTTTTAGGCTCACAACTTTTCAAACCCACATATGCAATCATAGTCTGTCCTAAAGAGTTGCGAGGTGTCAAAATCAGCTGGATGTCACTGAGTTTTGAGAATTTAATTGATTTCCTAGTTTATTTATGTATGTGACCCAATCCTTTAAGCACAGGACTTCATTGTGTATTTCATTATTAATGGCACCTCTTTCAATGCCATCCTTTTGAAACTCAGGGATATCAAATATTAGTTTACTATTCTTTTTAAAGGAGCCCTGATGATGGAGTCCACAATAGTTGGGGTGGTTGGTTTCAATACCCGAGTGGGAAGAAATCTCTTGCTTACTTCAGAGTGCCTGATGGGCAGAGTCTCTGTGACTCAGAATCAACTAGATCATCTTGTATGGTTTGTTTTAAAATTCTTAATTGACCATTACTTCACAACACCAACTCTTTACTCCATTCAGGTAAGTCTCCTTACTGCGTTTTCATTGCATTTCTCTGAATTTTATAATGCTATGGATATTGATATGGAAGAATGACTAATATGATCCAGTTCTCAGATTTATCTTATTGGGAAATTTAGATGCAACAAACAGAATAAAATCTTCAGAAACACAAATTATTGACAAACAAGGCAATAGAAATGCTGCAAAATAAATAAAATCATAAAGATGATGGTGTGCATATATTCATGCACTAAGAAAAGTTGTTATTAAAAATACCATGCCAGGGCTGAGCCTTGGTGGCATAAGTGGTTGAGTGCGGGACTGAGGCCTGCGGGCTCGGCGGTTCAAATCCAGCGGCAGCTCTCAGGAGCAGTGCTGGATAGCTCCCACGACCACCAGAGGGCAGTGATGCCCCCCAAACGAAACAACAACATCAACAACAACAAAAAATACCATGCCATTGGTAAACTGATGATTTGTTCCACAGTCTGACTTGGGACTCAGTGATTTGATACTTTCCACTGTCTCTGTCCAGTTCTGTTTTTTTTTTTTGGGGGGGGGGCATCACTGCCCTCAGATGGTGGGAGTAGGAGGCCCAGCCTTTGCTCCATGGAGCTGGAATCGAACCTCCATCCCAGTGGGCCGCAGTCCCGCGCACAACCACTACACCACCGGGGCTCAGCCCCAGTTCTGTCTTCTTTATATTCTACATGTGAAGTCTTGGTTCTCAGTCATTGTTAAGATTGCTGAAAATAGGTATTTGCTATGAAAAATGAATTGTTTTGGGGAAATTCTATTGTGCAATGTTCAGCTTTATTGCTATCACTAAATCCGTATTTTCTACTGTCCTCTGTTTCCAAATTTTGCATTCAAATCACCCATAATGATCAACGCATCATGATTGCACGTTCGATTACTTTCAAACTGACAAAATTAGTGGTGCAGCAGCTACATCCTGGGCCGCAGTGTGCATGGACGGGAGTTGAAAACGTCGAGGAGATCAGCAAGGTAAAGACTGGGCTTTCTACCCCCGAAAACAATGACAGTCTCTGAAACTCACAGGGATCGCTATGAGTCAAAGTTGACTCAATGGCAGTGAGTGTACAAGAGCGGTTAGGGAGAAGACCTTATGACTCAGTGGTTATGTCATATTGCTACTCATATGGTTCATCAATTCAAAAATAGCAAGCATTCACAGAGAGAAGGGCAGGCTTTCTTTTCCTGTAAAGAGCTACAATCTCAGATCCCCGTAGCAGCAGTTCCCGCTTGTCCTATAAGGTCACTGTCTGTCTGAATACAAGCATAGATTTGAAGCAGTGAGTGTTGAATTTTTATATTGGTTGGCAAGTAAATGTGAACAATAGTTGTGCTACCTGGGTTTCCTTTAAAGTATATAGACACTATACATCTTATACTTCAGAATTGGTCTCAAAATACACTTCTTGATGATAAGTGTGATCGATGTCCATTTCTACTGGACTTTTCATTTCTGGCACGGGAAACCATAAAGTTGTCATAGTGGTTTTATAGTGCACAGCAGGAAGAAACACTACCCAGCGCTACACTGCTCCCACAATTCTTGTGCGTCAGCCCATTGTGGAAGCCACTGCATTCATCCATCCATCTCCATATTACCAATACAAGCAGTGCCACCCAAAGTGAACAGGCATCAGTGGCGCTTCCAGATGGATGGCAGAATAGGGAGACAGAATCGACTGCACACTTCAGAGAAGGAAACAACTGAAAACCTCATGCAAAGCTTTCAAACTTATGAATGGGGACAAACTTTGTTAGAGATCATGTCATAGAATGGAACATTTGGATATGAGGGTATTGTACATGTGAATACAGATTAACTGTCTCCTCCAAGTAGGATTGACCATGAGAAAATCAGTTGGGTGAAGCCCATAGGAGTAGAACTTTTGTGAATCTTCTTTTGTTGATAAATTAAGAAGAAATAACTGCAAAAATCTGCTCATCAGAATTTGGAAAATATGCTAAGTCTGAATCTAGGAAAACTGAAAAATGGAAGGGATCCCATCAAGATTGATATCCTAGGCAATCAAGAATTGAAGTGGACAGGTATTGGTCATTTTGAATGAGAAAATCATATGATTTACTCTCTCAGCAATGACACAATCAAGAAGAATTATGTATTCATTGTCCAAAAGGACATAGCAAAATCAGTCTTGAAGTACAATGATGACTGTGGGATGATTATATCTCTCTGATTTTAAGGAAATTCAATCAACACAATTATTGTTCATATTTATGCACCAACCACAAAAGTAGTAATGAACAAACTTTAGTTTTCTACCAATGTCCTCAGTCAGAAACATGCAATCAGGATGCATTGGTAATTGTTGGTGATTACAGTGCAAATGTTGGAAACGATGTGGGAAGAACAGTAATTGGAAAGTATGGTCTTGATGAACAAAACAAAGATGGTGATCACATGATAGAATTTTGCAAGACCAACAGCCTGTTACATCAAATACCTTTTTCTGTCAGCCACACAAAAGGGGACTCTACACATGGATTTCAGATAGAACTCACACTGATCCAATGGACTATGTCTGCGAGAAGAGAAGACAGAGAAACTCTATCTTATCAGCTAAATCCAGAGTAGGGCCTAACTGTTGACCAGACCATTGATTGCTTCTAAGTAAGCTCAGTTTAAAGCTGATGAAAATTTAAACAAGTATATAAGAGCCAAAATACAGCCTTGAATCTATCTCACCTGAATTTTGAGACTATCTTGAGGACAGATTTGACACACTGAATACAGATGACCGAAGATTTAAGGAGCTGTGGGAGGACATTATGAGCATCATACATAAAGAACACATGCGCCCCACTGCATTGTTGTCATTTTCCAATGATCTTACATTCATACTTCATAAATTTCAAGTTCTAATTTGAATGTGTCTTCTCCTTTTGAGCCAGGCAACATCAGCAGGTGAAGGTCTCACAAGTAAGACTCCACCCATGTCACATGGTGAGCTCCACCTTGAGGAGAAAGATCTTCACCTGGTTCACTTTCAGTGCTCCCAACCTAGGAGCTCATCTTCTGTCACTGTATCAGAAATGCTCTTCTCCTCAGAAGGCTTTCCACAGTGGATCAATCAGAATTAGGCAACTTATTACTTCTTTGTTGTCTGTTCTTAGTCTGAAAGCACTGTATAAACACATTCTCCTTCTGGTCTTTGAAATATGGGTGCCCTAGCTCCCAACACCCCAAACTAACACAACACAACCAACGGACACATGAGAAGGGGAGTGCATCTATAGATGCACTTAAAATAAATCTTTGGAGATGGTTATATGTGTTGATGTTTGTATTTTCAGCCTCTAGCACCTCGATGTTTTCTATCTGACACTTCCATATTTGAGATTTTAAACAATCCAACAAAATTGTAATTGTAAAATAATCCAACTTAAGAAAAAAATACGTGTGTGATGTTTGGGTTTATCTCACAACAGTAAGCCAGTCCTATGACTGACTGTATAAAAATTCAAGAAAATGATCTGTCGAAAATAGATTTAAATGGATAGCTTCTGTCTCCTAGCCAAAAGCCAGATCACGCATGTCTCTAATCCACACCAGGCACCCTCTCAGCTCAGTGGTTCCCATTGTCTCTTTAGGCACTTGCTCTCTATAATAACGTGGAGCAGGTCAACAAGGTGACTAACTTATGGACTGAAGGAATCCATTTGAGCTGGAGTTCTCATTTTTGTCCCTCATTTGCTTTGTTTTTGTAGCAAAAACACCAAAGCTATCATTTATTGAGAGATTACTGCGTGTCAACCTGTATGCTGGCACTTTGCACGCATGGTTCCATTTAATTCTTAAAACAACAGCCCCGTGTCAGGCAAATGACAGAGCTCACAAACCTGTGTGGAGCTAGATTGAATGTAATTTACTGGGCACAGAGTACAACATTAAATGCTAGTACATCAGCAGGGTGTTTCTGTGAATTAATTGCTAGTAAGAATTCTAACAATTAATTTTGAACTAGATTTCGAAAGATGACTCATTATGACTACTTTAACAAATAGATGTTAAACTAAATATATCAATTTAGATCTTCTAATTGGAGCTACCGAATATGTGCAAATTACATTGTTAGGTTTACAACAGTTGGTCGATAGTAGGCTTCCTCGTCTCCTGCTCTAGATAAACAAAAGGAATTAAATACTAGTGTGGGTGAGAAAATTAAGAAGATAACAATGGTTATATACTGGATACTGTTTTAAAACATAGAAGTCCTTTAAGCATATTTACTGAAGACAGACATTCAACAGATAACAAACACTGGTGAACTTTAAATGGAGATACAATTTATTCTGTTTATGCGAGAAAAAGAGAATAGACTACACCAAGAAATAATATATTATCTATATATCTACTCGACATAAAGATAAATATCTTGCAACAATCCTCTGGTTTAATTTTAGGCCTGTTCACAAAAGTTTTTTTATACAAAAGTAAATGGCAGTGTATTTCCAGATTAATGTGTGCATATATGAGTTTCTCTATATACATACTCATATATATATGATATGTGGCATATCCTTGCGCATATAAATGAGTAAATGGTTACAAGTAGAAGAGATCAATTTTATGTATGTATCAGCATCACATAGCATTTATATATTTTATAATTTGAAATAGTTAAAAAATTTTAAACCAAATTATGAGATTAATATAAATTGATTCTAACCCTGGGGTTATAGCTTGTTTCAATATAATATAATATTTGACCAGTTTGGGTATTTAGATTTGAATATACATGTTAAGGTATTTCTTTTTAATGTTAATGCAATTTTCAAGGTTTTATACAAAATACTACAACTGGATACTTTAAATGAAAAATGCTTTCAATTTGATGAGCAAATTATAAAAGAATGATTGAAGTATTAAATGAGTCCAAAATAAAAGTTATTGCTCATGCATCAAGCTTAGACTGACATTCACTCTATTGTCTATTTTTTAAAACTGTACACAATGATTATATGAACTCATTTCTAAGAATTATAATTTGATATCTCTGACATTTTGCTATTACTTCTTTTCAAGATAATATATTGTTGAAAACTCTGTAAAATTTAATAGAGCCTTCAGTTTTGAAACCATTAACATTCTCATACATCAAGAGAAGCGCTGATGCTTTTTAAAAAAATTAAAACCACTGGTTCTTTTACTGATATGATGTTAATATCAAATGTAGAAAAAACCTGAGATGGGATTCAAAGAAAACTTGGTGCTACTTACTTTCATAATGGATCTTGAAACCATTGTTTGAACGGCTGTTGTCTGTTGTAAACAGAAGATAAATGAAATTACTGCTACTAAAGAGAAACTGGGGCACCTGTGTGCCATTGTAAGATCCAAGCAATGGTGACAGAAGATTGGGCCCATCGTGAACTTCCAAAACATCATAATTCAGTTCAGTCTGAAATCTAAGGTGAAGAAAATAACTTCATTAGTATAACACTATTTGAAAATCTGATGTTTCACTTGCGACTTATATTACTAATTTTTTATCATTTTATATAATACTTTTTCTTAAACTTATCTAACACTCATTATGTAATTTAAGATCTCATGTGTTGTGAATACCAATATGATAAGCTCTAATTCCTATGGGAAATTATTATCTAAAACTACATTACTGTATTTGTCTTAAGTAAATAAACTTTCTTTCAAATGTTTTAGATTATACATAATATAACCTTTTCTTAATAAAACCTTAATATAATATCTTAATAGAATCCGTCTTTTCATGTACCAAGTAAGTTTTGGAAATGCCGTCTTTTCTTTTCCATTTCTGTCTAAAAGGACAATTTATACAAATATTCTATCCAGAGAAGCAGATTCTTATTTTAAAATCATAGTTATTTCATATTGACATCCATTTTCATATGTTTTATTTTTGTATATCTGCTTTGGTTATTCTTTTCTTTTTTTGGGGGGGGGCAATCACTGCTTTCTGGTGGTGGGAGTAGGAAGCCCAGCCCCACTGTTGGAATTGAACCTCCGTCCCAGTGTTGCCGCAATCCCGCGTACAACCGGGGCTCTGCCTCACTGCTTTGGTTATTCTAACCCTTATATACTATGGCTTGTTTTTCAAAACGGTGATTTTAGTTGTCATTAGGCAGTAATGCCTTGTTCCATTGTACATAAGGTCGATATATGACTTGGAATGAATTTGTAGAAACCTAGCAGGTAATAATGCCATCAGAAGTTTACTAAGTACCTAAAACTAGATAACATACCTTATATTATGTGCATTCATTCATTTAATCATTGCCCTCAAAACCAAACTCACTATCTTCGAGGACTTCTGACTCAGGGGAGCCTACATGATAGAGTAGAATTGCCCTAATGGTGTCTGAGTCTGCAGCTCTTTCTTGCAATAGAAAGGCACATTGATTTTTCGTGAAGTGGCCGGTGGTTTTGAACTTCTGGCCCTCCAGTGAGCAGCCCAAATACATAACCCACCAGACCAGGCTCCCATCATGGCACTTGCCATATAAAATTGCTATTATTAGATTCGCTTTGTATATAAGAAAACGGATGCCTGCAGGACTTCGATAGCATGAAATGTTCCTAAAAGACAGACTTCAAGCTAAATTCAAGTTTCACTGACTCTAGCCACCGGGATATGGTGACTGGTCTTATTGTCAGAAATTTCGGCTGTTCTTCCTGCTGTAAGTGTCCTGAGGGGGGGGGGGGCGATGACTCAGTGCTCTGCTTCTAAGGGGAAGACCGGGGGTTTGAATTCATCAGTGGAGCAATGGGTGAAAAAAAATCTGTGTCTGTTCCTGTTAAGATGACAACCTAGCAAATGCCATGTCATAGTTCTACACTGACCAACAGTGTTGGTAGGAGTCAGAACTGACACAGGGGCACACATCAACAAGAAAAATAACATTGCTGCTATTGTTTTAATTTTTAAAAGTAAAATTTCATAAAGTGTATAGAACGTATATTAGTCAAATAGTATTTGCCCCCCCCAAACTTGAAGGTTATACTGAATTCTGAGTCAGGAATAGTGATTTCATCTTATTCCCTTGCCAAGAATAGCCCTGGCCCTGACCTTACAAAGATTGTCCTACAGATATTTCAGCATTTAGAAGAAATATTTCTACAGGAAAGCTTTTCTCTACCATTCTTGGTATTCCAGTACATGTTAGTCACACAGTGATGGTTTATTTGTTGCGCATGCGTGACACATGACAGTGGAGTCTGCTGGTTGATAAGTTCCATGAGATACTGTCTGTTTTGTCAGTGTTTTGCATTTAGCAGCAGTCAATGAAACCATGAAGAAATGAAAGAACTAATGTACTTTTGAAAAAATATGTTTGTGTTCCTTAAAGGAGCTACATGCCTAAAAAATACATACTGTATACAGTTAGGTGCTTCTGGGTTAAAAATGAAACCTTAAGTTTTAAAATAAGCTATCTTCACATTTTTCATGATTTTATTTCTGTAAGTACCTCAATTATAAATGCACACATTTTCAGGGTCTTCTATTATTATACCTATCAATATTTCACAATTAATAATGCAATTGTAAACCACATTTTTACTAAGAAAATAAAAAGCAAAACAGTAAAACTCCAATCCAGTAAAAAACAAGTACTGAGAATTTTTAAAATGGAAAACTTCTCAAAATTATAAAATCAATTTCATTATAAAATCTGCAATATAATTTCCAACATGATAGTCAAAATTGGTATCTAATATCTAATTAGCACATCTGAAATATTTAAATTGTATAACATCAGTATATCTCACTAGGGTTATATTAAAGCTAGCTATTATTACAAAACTTACTTTGAGTTTTGTAATTTTGAATATACTGCATTTCTCTCAAGTAACACTTATCATAAAAAGTGGAGAAAATATATGTGGGAAAACACAATGTCATTTTAATAAATGATGAGGCAGCTATCTATTGTGAATCCATTATTTTGCTACTTTGGAGTCAATCTATTCTGAGTTTTGAAATTGGAATTCCACTTTGGTTGCTAGTCATCTGACAAAGAGGAAATTAAAATGCACAGAAGAGTCAGAGATTGCTTTGAATTGAAACATAAAGGGACTTAATTCTTAATAGAATAGCAACATTAAATGGTGATATAGAGAACATTGTTCAGTGGGCGTGAATCGTTAAAAAGAAAATCATCACAGATTTGCCCTTAGGAACTATAAAAATACATTATAATAACAAGGGAAATGGGAAAGGACTACACAACAATTTGAATGTTTCATTTTGTATTTTAAGATAGTTGAATAAACTTCTCATAAACTGCCCCATTTAAGTGTTCTTTCTTTATGATGTTAACATATTTTTGATGTGACCAGCATAGTCACTAGATACTAAAAAAATAAAATCATAATTTTCTTTTTGTCCACTTTTTAAATGTCATTGGTGCAATAAAACTTGTCCTGAAATAAAATGTTAATTAAGTTTTTAAAAGAAAAGAAAAAAATGCTCTATAGAAGAAGTGAGACTAGTATTCTGAATTTTTAAAGACAGAAAAAGAACCAAAAGACAAGCCAAAGTTGCTTGAAAGTGATGATTTAGATTACCAAAGTATAAGAGGGAAAAAAATTCTAAGTGAAATCTGAGACTAAGATTTTTTGAGTGTTTGGGTATTATATTATATTATAAGGAGAGTTAAGCCATGTAAACACATAAGTGTTTGTTGCTGTTGTCATTATACTTATTTCATTTTGTCTCTGATATGAAATCATATCATAAAAGTTCATGTTACTATAAGAGAAAACCTCAAGAAATCAGCAATTGGCTAGTATATTTGAATATATGGTGGTTATGATGATGCATTTATACTTTTCTGTATATTAATTCTAATCTTTTGCTATCCTTGAGAATGTAGAAAAATGCAAAATGGCTATGCCACAATCCAAGTTATATTCTCTGATCTTTAAAAATCATTGTAAACCATATTAATTGGATGATCTTCCTGAATAGGTGAGACAAAATGGTTTTAACTTGTATCATATATCATTAATTATTTGAAAGTTAATTTTTTAAATTTTCAGAAAGAGAAATAGCAGGTTTTTCAGAAGGAATTTGCTATAGGTTGGATGTATTTTACCAAGTTGTAGAGAGGGTCATGTGACTGCCTGTTTGGAGAGAGAGGACAAACATGTTAAGAGCTGCGGACCGAGAAAAGTATGGCTTTAAATAAAGGGCCCAGAATGGAAGGCCTAGCGTGGAGGCACTGACTCTAGACTTTGTTAATCAAGCTGCTTTGTCAGTGGGCAACGCTAAGCCGCCTATTGTGGGCCTTCAGAGATGACACATTTATTTATTTAATTAAAGATGATTAATGACTCTTATTAACCAACCAGGGAACATTAACAGAAATGTGAAGAATGTGCTAATAAACCATTAGCTAATCTTCTGGTAATATTATTGAATGCATATACTGATTGTTGAAACTAGATACAAGCAGAAGAAAGGATTTTTAAAAACTGGCTACTGTTTGAGTCCACTTCACAGAGTGAAAAGATTTCATTCTGAAGAGAACAAGGTTCATATTAAATGGGGAAGATGTGGAAGACATGAAACAAAGAAGGGCAAGGTCCATCCTCTCTCGTACTTCCTGTGTACCATGAAGATTACAGATGGAGATGGATTTGGGATGACAGGAGACCAGAAAAACTACATCTAATCCCCTTTTATGGGGATTACCAAAAAATGTTAGGCCCTTGAAGGTTCATTCAATTTGAATTTGAATTTGAATTGTGTCACGATCCTCTGTGGTTATCTTTTCTTGTGTTAGTGTTTCAGAGTGATGCTCAAAGACTACAGCAGTGTCAGTATCTTTCCTGCACTAATTTCGAGAGCAAAACTTCAGAGTTAGAAATGAATAAAAGAATCCATCGGAATTCTCTACAAATACAAAGAAGACCTCAAAGTCTCCCAAGTATCCTTGGTGGCAGAGTGGGTTACACGTTAGGCTGCTAACTGCAAGGTCACCAATCCAAACCAACCAATCAGTGGCAGGAGCAGTGAGGTTTAGCTGCTTATGACAGCAGTAATGATCTAGCCTCTGTATGCTTTGCTTCATTTTGCTTGGATCCCAATGGCCTGGTCCAATCAATGAGACCTAACAATAATGCCCACCCATACAATCTTTCTGGTCACAGAATAGTCCTAGAGGTTACATGAAATTGTCTGAGACACCAGAGAGACTCTGGCATTCACCTTGATTGACCCCTAGCTGAATGATGTAGCGATGGGGAAAGATGCACTGGAATCCAATCAAGAAAAACACCTATGGGGCTGAGGATTGGAGAATGCTGAAGATTCGACACTTGAGAGACATCAGAGTTCCAAGGAGGTTGTGTGAACACACAATTGGTGGTCTTGTCTGATTCAAGAGGTCACAGATGAGGCCCATCAAGTAATATTTTTTTTAGCAAGCTCCAACCTAGATGATAGTACTGGTCCTGAGTGCTCTAAGTGCAGCACAGCTGATGGGCTCTTCTGAATAGGGAGCTTTCTTACCCCATTTCCTAGCCCAGACTCCAGTGTGAACCCCAGAGCACCAGTGACCTGACTTAATGAAGTGGGTAAAGAAGTGGAACTAATGCTGACATTGAACTTCAATGGAGCCATTAGATTGTAAAATTTGGAGGCATTAATCCTGACTTTCTGGATTTGACCACATCCCCTAGGCCACATGAAAGATGATGGTCTGAGAACCCACCTGAGAGATTTGGGCCATAGCCAACTTCACTTAGGTTGCTATCTCTGGGAAATGTGACAGCCTGCTAAAGAGTGTCCCTATCAAAACAGCCACTTTGATAGGTGCAGACAACAGTGGTCAGTATGTACGAAGTTTAGTTGCTGTTTATTTTTAATTAGTTCATAAGCAACAATAACATCAACAACAACATAAATTGTATTGTTCATATGGTAGCATTTATGGTACTGTTCATATAGGTGTGTCTGTAAAAGTTTCTAAAAGATGGCATTTCCTTTATAGCATATAACTGTGGCAATAAGAATTATTGGTAATGGTTTAAAACGCAAACAAAACCCACTGAAACACACAGGGAAGTTCTACCATATTCTCTATGGTTGCTATAAGTTGAAATTGATGAGGTAGTGGGTGTTTTATAGGTCTTGCTATATGTGGGGCAGGGCTGTACTTTTTCATTTGAATATTGGAGGTTAATAACAAGGGAAATCTATCTTGGTTACAGTTTGCCATCTAAAATATACTAACTCATTTTCAACATTTACTTTGTACCCTAATACAAAAGTATTAGGCAATACAGAAGCCATGTATTTAAACATAGTCATTTAACTATAATGGCTTGACAAATGCATTAATTTTCCACATGTGATGATATAAATGTAACAAATTAAAAATATGTGCCCTGTTTGTCACAAAATAAGAGTAAAAATATCTAATAATAATATGACATAATATGATCCCAGGTTCATGTTTTACACAGTAGAGTCAGATGATTTGGGTGCCACAGAGATCAATTTTATTTGAGGAAAATGGATAATGAATCCAAAAGATGATTCTCTGACTTATTTAGAATGATGATAGCAATGCCTGCCATGCCAACTACTACATAAGGGCTTAAAAAATTCATAGAAACTCCATTATCTTTTAATTTCACTTTCTACCAAATTTCACCTCATCAGGGTTGTATGAGTTTTGCCCCCCACTCCCCAAACTACCAAATTAGTCTAGGTAAATAATTTTTATAAATATATAATTTATGGGCCAAATAACCCAAACCAAAGAAATCATCATAGATTGCATAATAGACTCATAAGTACCCTAAAGAGAGTATAAAACTGCCCCTGTGAATTTCTGAGATTGCAACATTTTACCAGAAAAGAAAATCCCTCTTTCCCCCACCAGACGTGGCAGGTGGTTTTACATGGTTCCTCTCGTGATTTGCAGCTTTATGTGCAACCTCTTCAGTACCAATATAATTCCCTATGAAATGCAAGCTGGGTTTTGTTTCCCCCATGTAGTATGGCTAGAAGAATGCAAAGAACTTGGATACTATTCAATTAAGCAAAAATGATAAAATGACTTACAGTTATCCTAAGGCAGCGGTTCTCAACCTGTGGATCATGACCACTCTGGTGTGTGTGTGAGTGTGTGTGTGTGTGTGTGTGTGTGTGTGTGTGTGAAATGACCCTTTCAAGGGCGTTGCCCTATTCGTAGCAGTAGTAAAATTACAGTTATGAAGTAGCAGTGAAAATACTATTATAGGGCTGAGCCCCGGTGGCGTAGTGGTTGTGCGCGGGACTGCGGCCCACTGGGATGGAGGTTCAACTCCAGCAGCGGCTCCACAGGTTGGGCCTCCTACTCCCACCACCAGAGGGCAGTGATGCCCAAAAAACAGAAATGGAAAATACTGTTATGGTTGGGGGGGGGGGGTCTCCATAATATGATATTAAAGATTCATGGAATTAGGAATATTGAGAGCCATTTCCCTTAGAGTTGAAGTGATACCGCTCATAGGGTTTCCATGACTGTAAATTTTTATGGAAGCAGAGTACTTCATCTTTGTACCATATATTGCATCAGGACATCTACCACCGAGGAATTCTCACATAGCTCTGTATATTGCTTAAAGAGTCCTGATGGCGCTATTAGATATTAGGTTGCTAATGGAAAATTTGGCATTCCCATCCACTGTCCACTGTGTGTGTGTGTTGGTGGAGGGTTAGATTGTCTGCTCTTGTAAACATTAATTCTCAGAAATCCTATATAGATTCTATACTAGAATCCAGTCAATGGCAGTGAGTTTACTCTCTTTTCAGGCAGATAGGCTTAAAATATAATCATTAGTCCCTAATCAACACATATGTCTACCATGTTGAGACAACGTTTATAAATATGATCTTTGTGATTGTTTGGTTGTTTATTTATTATAGAAGGCAGGAGATGAAGGAAGGACACATTATAATTGGAGAAATTTTCCTCATATAGACTCTTCTAATTGTGTTTATGAAGAGCAAGGTGATTTAATCACAGTTCAGAATCTGTTCCTTTAACTTTTTTTTTTTTTGGCATCACTGCTCTCCGGTGGTGGGAGTAGAAGGCCCAGCCCCACTGCTGGAATTGAACCTCTGTTCCAGTGAGCCGCAGTCCCACGCACAACCACTACACCATCGGGGCTCAGCCTTCAACTTTTCAATTGTCTATAGTATACTCTTTCAAAAACAGATGACTTTAACCAATAATATTAATTTCTGCCAAGCAAAAAAAATTTCAAAAGCCCAAACTATTATTCTTCTGGATATATATATGTGTATATATATATGTGTGTGTGTAAGTATATATATATATGTATATATATATATTTGACATGGCCATCTCCCTTCTCCCCCCTCCCCCACCAAAGGAGCAGTGTGTAAGAATATGGGTCATTTGCATAACTATTCAAGGTAAGGATATAATGTCGGTTTGAACATGTTTACAACACCTTTTCCTCTTGAAATTTAGCAAAGCAAAATTCACAGACTCTTCAAAATATAGGACAAGTAAACTCATTAAGCTAAAGGTCATATGTTTACAGCTCAGTGTTGTGCATATGTATAAAGTAACAAAGGTCAATATTGCATATCTCAGTTGTACTAATACAGCATTAAACAAATAAACATACTTTCCTTGAAAACCAGCTGAAAGGTTAAATGGATGCAGAGTCTGAAACACTCAAGCTACATAATTGACTATTACAATAAAATTGTACACTGATTTTTGCAAATAAAATGGAAAGATTCAACTATTCCTTCAGATAAACTTTAGCAAAATGGTAGAAAAAATATTGGCAGAGACCTTTCAAATGTGATTTTGATAGAATGTCCAGGTTCAGCTTCAATCACCCACTCACAGTTCAAGGAGTCTTTATAGTACCCTGGCCATCCTGGTGAGAGAATCACTCCACTGGGAGCTGAAAAATGACCGCCACATGGAGCTAAAGAAAGAAATCAGAGAACAAATGAGGATAGTGCTTTTAAAACAAGTTGAAGTAACTATTCTCAATAGCAGCAATACATATTTCCTTTCTTTTTTCCTATTTGAATGCATATCTATTCATGAAGGACTTGTCATCCATTTTCCACCAAAAATGGATCTTGTTTAAGCACAATTAACCTACCATGGGCTGCTCAGTTCCATCACTAGGACCTCAACTGCAAATGTTGTTTCAATTAGTTTGTGTCCAAATGGGCATGTTTTGTATCTTAATTTATTTAATCCTTTTATTCAGGGCTCATACAATTCTTATCACAATCCATACACAAGTTCATTGCGTGTCAAGCACATCTGAACATTATATATTTTCAAAGGAATTCCTCTGCCTGCTAAATGTTTATCCTGCTTTCATGGAAAGAAAAATATGCCTTTCAATTATTATTAAATGATTATTTTCTCAAAAGTTAAAGTAATCTACTTTTTATAGTACATATATGACATAGCAATCCTCAGCATGTCAGATAATAAGCTGATCATCCTGAAGTCTCCAAGTACTATTTCATAAGCATAGTTTTGCTTTCACAAGTGTCTTTATAACTTTCTTCAATGCGAATGCTTGAAAAAATATGACTTTTAAGTTTGGGGTTTCTAATCCAACCATAACAGTGCATGAAACATTCAGCTTTCTTTTATCACAGTCTTGAATAAAGTTCGGTCTTTCTTGATTGCATCAAAGTTTCACCTCCTTTTCTAATCTGTTAATCTTATAGATTTGCTTCAGACCAGTTGTCAGAAAAAGAGATTCTAAGTTGCAGTTTGACCACACCAATTGCCTTGCTTTTGAATGCATTTTAATCCCTTTCCCCTTTAAGACCACCTTTAAATCTGCAGCTTATCATCTTCTCTTAATCTACATGAAGCTGTAACCACAATGATGTAACATTGTCATTCCTATATGTATGAATTAGGTCATGAAGCACAAATGGTAGTTTTCAGGACTGTGGTGGCCCGTGCGTGGTGTGATGCTGGACTACTCACTGGTAGCAGGGTCACCTATGAGTTTCTAGATTAAAAGAGACCATCTAGAAGGAGCAGGCTATCCAGTTCTGAAGAATTAGTCAGTGAAAACTTTATGGATGGAATCAAAGTATCAGAGACTGAAAACCTCATTAATAGAAGTGGAATATCGTCAGCGAGGGTGTCAGAAGATGGAGCCCTCAGGTCATAGGCACTCAAAATACCACTGAAAAAGAGCGACCTTCTCTAAAGAGTAGATGATAATGACCCGGATGAAGAAAAGCCTGTGGGAGTATAGCCTTCAGGAGGACCTGCCTTTGCTGATGCAGCATCATCCAACATGCGGAGAAACAGCTGGAACCATTAATTAATAACCAGAACTTGCAATGCATGAAGTGTGAATCAACGAACATATAGAAGCTTTAAAAAGTAAAATGAAATACAAAAGGATTGGTGCAATTGGTGGTAGTGAGCTGTAATGGACAGGTATTGGCTATGCAGAATGAGAAGTTCACATGGTTTCCTATGCTGGGAACGACAGACTCAAGAGGAATGATGTCATGTTCATTGTCAAAAGGTATATTTGAAGATCCGTCTTAACACTTAAATGCTATCTGTGGTAGGATAGTATATAGTTTATATAAAAAAATATCCAGCAAATTCAACTATTATACAAATGTATGCATTACACAGTAAAGTTGGTGATGCAGAAATTGAAGAATTCCACCAATATCTTCACTTAGGACTTATTTAAAAAGGAAGTTGTATTGGTTATAACTGGAAATCAGAAGGCAAAAGTTGGAAATAAAGAGAAAGAGTTGTTGGAAAACAAGTTCTTGTTGATAGAAACAAATTTGGAGATCTAGTGACAGAATTTTGTAAGGTGAACAACTTCATCATCAGAAATAACTTTTTTCAACAACACAATACAAAATACAGGTAATCTTCTCAGGATGTAACACATTGAGATCAAATTGACTAAATCTTTGGGAAAAGAAAATGGAGGAGATCAATATCAACAGATAAAATGTGCTATGGGCTAGTAACTAAAAGCTTATATGCTCAGATACTGATATTGATTGCTCAAATTGAAGCTAAAGAATATTAAAACAAGTCCATGGGAATCAACATATGACATTGAAGTATCACAGCTGAATTTCTAGAACACCTCTAGAACACATTTGACAGATTGAACACTAATGACAGAAGAGCTGATGAGCTGTGGGATGACAGCAAGAACATAATATATGAAGAAAGCAAACGGCCGTTTTTCAGAAAAAACATAAAAAGGGGGAGGTCAGAAGATACTCAAAATTTAATCTTAGAATAGCTAAGGCAATGAGAAGACATGAAGTCAAAAGGCGGAACAGAAATCTTCAAAGGGTAGCTTGGAGAAAACAAAGCCACCATTATAATGTAATGTGCAAAGACCTAGAGTTAGAAAACCTAAAAGACGGAAAAAGTTCATTGTATGTTAAACTGAAAAAAAATTAAGGAAAAACATCAAGCTTTGCTATCAATAATAAAAGTTTCTACAGGCAAAATAGTGAATGATGTAGGAAGCATTCTTAAAAATCGAAAGAATGCACAGAGTCACTGTACCAAAAAGAATGAGTCCCAGGGCTGTGATCAATGTGATTTTCTAGTAGAGCAAAGATATGTCTAGAGTGAACCAGAGGCAGATAGGAAACATAGAGTCAGGAATGGATTTTGATCTCGCATGTAATCCTAGCTCCAATCAAAGAACTATAAGTCTATGGGGTATGCCCCTGCTGGATACTCGCTCTCATGAAAGGAACACAGAAGATATGAGTGCCACAGCAATCTGTAGAGATGAAATTAGCTAGTGCCTATCAGAAAGGATAGCATCTGGGATCTTAATGACTTTTTTCGAACAAACCACCATCTATGTAAGATCTCAACTAAGCCCACCTGGAAAAAGCACACCAGCCTCAAAAGCCCAAGGAAATATATAATCCAAACCAAGAAGGTGGGAATAGCATAGCATCAAAACTTAAACTGTGAGATTCTGGTGTACAGAAGACAATTGATAACAGTGGAAGGTCTAATATATTTGCATGATCTACCCAGGGAATAATCCTCCAGTGATGTCCTTCTAACCATAATTCAGGATGGGAACAACCAGGTTATCAGAAAAAGTGTTAGAGAAATAACTATAGTGGATTAAAATGATGCATTTGACCCCAAAAGTTAAAATCTTGTCACTGGATCGCCCTTCTGATACACTTTGTCCTTGATCTTGTTTTTAATATTTTTCGTACTATGGTATTTCTCTGTTACATTTTGTTATTGTTGATAACTGACTCCTTTTGTGTGTTATAGGATTTTCAGTTTGAGAAGCCCGGGAAGCATGAATCCATAGAGAAATTCACTCAAACAAGGGTTTCTGGAATTTATGACAGAGGATGTGAGGGATAAAAGGAAGAGCTGATATCAAGCAGTATAGGAAGAAAGATGTTTTGAAACTGATTTTGGAGAATTTTACAACACTGCTTAATTGGTTTGAACTGTCGAATAGCCTGATATCTGCATTAGGCTCTAATGAAAAAAAAATTGAAGGAATTAGTCAGACATTGAACTTTTATTTTAAGTGATAGCATATGAGCAGGAACCACTGGAACTAAAGGAAGAAGTTCAAATTGCACTGAAAGCATGAGACAGATATAAGGTTCCAGGAATTCATGGAATACCAATTGAAGTGTTTCAACAAGTTGATGGAGCACAGGAATTTTCTATACGAGGAAATTTCGAAGATAGGAGTACAGCGAGCTAAGTGATTTTTAGTGGGGCTACAATCCACAAGACCAACAGTTCAAAACCAGCAGCCATTGAGCTTTCTATCCCCATCAAGAGTTACAGACTCAGAAGAGCACAGGTGCAGTTCTTCTCTGTTCTATAGGGTCACGGTGATTTTGCACCAACTCCACAGGAGTGAGTGTGTGTGAGCGAACAGCCTGCAAGAGATCCATATCTGCACCCATTCCAGACACAGGGACCCATGATGAATGCTCTCAAATGATAGAAGAATAAAATCAATAACACTAGTAAGTACAATTTTGATGAAGATCATTCTACACCATTTGCAGCAGTGGTACACTGACAGGGAACTGCCCAAAATCCAGGTTGTATTCAAGAAAGGACATAGATAAAAGGTTATCAATGCTGATATCAAATACATCTTGGCTCGAAGCAGAGAATACCAGAAAAATGCTTATTTTGTGCTTCATTGGCTGTGCAGAGATAATTGACTCTGTGGTATATATGAAACTATGGATAGAGAAGAATGGGAATTCCAGAACACTTGGTTGTGCTCATGTGAAACTTATACATGGGTCAAGAGGCAGTTAGCTCTGTAAAGAGAACAATGGAAGGCTCCATGCTGAGAAATCAAGAAAAGCGCATGTCAGCGTTCTAGCCTCTCCTCATAATTATTCATCTGTTCGCTGAGCAAATAATCACAAAAGCAGAATTAGATGAAAAACATGGCATAAGGATTGGAGGAAGGTTTACTAACAATCTGTGATAATGCAGACGACATAACCTTGCTTGCTGAAAATGAGGAGGTTTTGAAGCACTTACTGATCATGATCAAGGGTTGCAGCCTTCAGTAACGGATTGCAACTCAATGCAAAGAAGAACTGAAATCCTCACAACTGGTCCAATAGGTAACAATAAATCAAGTAAAGATCTATATTGCCAAGGAGTGTTTTTTGCTTATATTCACAATCAATGCTCAGGGCAGCAACATCCAAGAGATGAAAGGATGCAGTGCATTGGGCAAATCTGCTGCACAAAATCTCTTTATGACTTTGAAAAGCAAAGAGGCTACTTTGAGCACGGAAGTCCACCTGCTCTAAGTTATGGGGCTTTCAGCTCCTAATTTGCATGTACATGTTGGACATTGAATAGAGGAAGAAGAATTAATTCATTTGAACTTTGGTATTGGTAAAGAATACTGAGAGTACCATGGATTGCCAAAAGAACGAACAGATGGATCTTAGAAAAAAAAGCCTTGAGCATGCTTCTTAAAATCAAAGAATGGTGAGCGTTTGTCCCGTGGAGCTTGGACATGTTGTTGAGAGAGACCAGCCCTTAGAGAAGACATTGTGTTAAAGGAAAAGGTTAGCAAAAAACAAAAAGACCTTCACCGAGATGGATTGATATAGTGAGCCAAAAAAAAAAAAAAAGCTTGAACATAAGATCATTCGCGAGTGGTGCAAGACTAGCCAGGGTTTGCTTGGGTTTTACACGGGACCATGATGGGTTGGATTGCACTTCACAGCAACACAAGAGCACAAACAACTCATTTCAGAAATGCAGGAGCATTCAGAGACTTCATCTTGCTGGGATTGGTAAGACGTGAATGTATCCAAAGCATTCTCACGCTTTCATTCAATGTTTGCAAAACAGAATCTAAAAGCTGTTCATCTTTTATTATGTCATGTATTGAAAAAAAAAACCATGATCCAGTTATTTTCTTGGATATTTTAATTATTTTTGATCAATTTACTCCTTTATCCAACCCATTCTCACGCATAATCCTATTGTCTCATCTCTATGACTGTCAGTTTAGTTTAAATTACTGTAACTTCATAGATGGAGTACAAAAATGCCCTCCCAACTTCTGCATTCATACCACCTATGAACTACTAAATATCAGAAGCATAACTACACATTTTTAAACCATACACCTGCTCTTCACATGCTGACCAGAAAGACTGTGTGAGCTCATCATTACCTACTGTCTAGACTAGACTGAAAATATGCTTTTCATTCTGTTTCTAAACTACATTGGCCTGCCCTCATACTTAATGTTTGCAGAATGCGCATGCACACAATGGAATAAAGAATATTTGATACATTAGAATTTGCAAGGAAAGATAAAAAATTTAAATATCAATTACTATTGCAAATTTTCAATACAGGGATTTTTTTAAATTTATTTCTTTACATGTTTATTTGTGCTCTAGTCTGTCTTAATTGTGCTATTATTTGATTCTTTCTGTCTAAAAGTTCTAAAATTTATTGTTCTATTTTTCCTCTTTTGATGTTTTCAAGTAGATTGAATAAATCCAGATAAAATATTAAGTATTTAGAAATCTGTTTAGGGGCTGAGCCCCGGTGGCGTAGCGGTTGTGGGCACAACTGCGGCCCACTGGGACGGAGGTTCAATTCCAGCAGTGAGGCTGGGCCTCCTACCCCCACCACCGGAGAGCAGTGATGCCCCCCCCTCAAAAAAAAAAAGAAATCTGTTTAGAAACTCAGCTTTACTATAAAAGATTTGCATAAAATATTCTCAATGTAACATTGCCATATTTTGTCTTTTGCATGAGATGCAATTTTCATGTAAAACTAAATTTTAATCCTTGGTAAAATTTAATTTTATTTCCTAAAAAGCTTTCAAAGGACGCTATACCATGAAGATTATTTACTTTCCTTCATTAAGATGATTCATAATTAGGTTTCCTGTAAGGTTATTATATGTTTCAAAATAAGATCATGTGCATAAGCATAATAGTCACTTCAATTACCACATTTTAAAAGACAGAGCTAAGTTTATGTGTGAGAAGAGAAAATCAGGTAAATATGAAGAGTTCCTGACACAAATCTTTCCTATATCACCAACTTATATTGTTATAGGGGAGTTTTTGTATACTTTCGCTTCATCATTATCAAAAGAGGAAATTAGTGTAAAAATGAACAGTTCATATTGGGTCATAAAGAATTAAAAGTTAAAGGACTGAGAGTTATTTTGTCTGGTCTCTCATTACAAATTTTAAAAGGGAGGTGGACTGAAGCTAGGCTAATATTTACTGAAAAAACTTTTGGGAATAGTGGTCCTGCAAAATAGCAAATATTCTCCTATTTAGCATTTGACATTATAAGAAAAATCTTCTTTTGCCCGCATAGATGGTTAAAACTGGAAGACTCCAAAAGCATCTTCTTACAAATTTGGAAACAGATTCCCTAGAGGCAATGTCGCATAAGAGAAGAAAGACAGTGCCAGACAGTGCCAGAAAAAGACTTCTGGTCAAGGGGAGTAGCAGACAAAGGTCAAGAAGACGCATAGTGGAGAAGTGACGAGGCAACAACCGCTGCAGATCTAGGAATAGACAAAAGGCAGGAAAAGAGTGTTGAGAAAACAAAAGCACCTGTAGAAAATTGTCCTAAGCAAAAGTAGTACAAATACAAGTTGTTTTATTCTTTATTTATGAGTTTGGGAAACAAATATAAAAATATTATCTACTTATCTTTTGCAGAAACATATGGAGCCTGAAATAAATACCTAACAATAATCGTATTAGTAACAATGCCTTATATTTGTAGATAGAAATCCAATTATATAATGAAAAGTAATAACAATAGAAAGACAATGAGGTGATACCCCCACCCTTGTAGTTTTGCCATATCTATGTACTCCCTATTTATTGATTGATGCTTCTTACAGATAGTTTTATCTTTGAGTTATTCTAAGCAAAGATACTAATTAAATCACAGTTTTCATATGCTAATTATATTTTTAAGTATCTGCAAATGAATATATATATTCATCTACACTTAAGAAATATGCATACATTTATTATGCCTATTTTTAAAAGTAGCTATTTACCTCCATCAGCAAAGGCTTTATACTCAGAAGACAGCAAGTGGTTCCTGGCTGAATAAGAAAAACTTGAACTATATTGAACTCAGAAAAGAAGCAAAGCCACAAGGAGATATTTTTCAAGTCCAGTCTATTCAAGTATTTATTCATGATTGTATTCATTCATTTATTTAGTCATGCTTTAATCATTCAGAACCCCCTTTCATTATGTCAGATAAGTGTCATGAGGTATTTATATTACATACATCTCAATGTCTATTAACTGCTTCCTCAGTGAAAGCAGTGCTCTAGAAACTCCTTGCATATTTTAAATATTGTTCAAACAACCCAAGCATTAGGCATTAACTACTTTAGTTAGAATCATAATGAGAAAGAGAATTGAAATAATTTTCCTGTTTTCTAGAAATGAGCAGACTCCCCAAGTTTATTTTCAATGATCTTTGAAGTACTCTTGCTTATTTCCTCCAAGTCCACATGGTTGAAAAACAGAAACATAATGGAAGTAAAAAATCCGTGTCATATATTCTGTAGCAAGGAATGTCCCAGTCATCAGTGAATCAGAAAGGGAGAGAACAAAGGTTTCATAAAAGATGTACTTTCTGAATCTTCATGGATGAGCTAGAGTTTTCTGGGAGAAAAAGAGGAGGAAATTGTACATGGAAGCAATAGCTTGTGTGTAGCCTGTGAGGGTTGAACTAGGAGGACACTTTGAGTGAAATCAATACCTTTGGGGGAAGAAGTGATCGGTACAAAGGAGTACCAAGTATGAATACTAAGGAAAATTAATAATGAGCTGGAGGCAATTGGAAACTTGGGGGGGGGGGAACAAAGGATACTTGGCAGGATTGTCTTTTGAATGGAAGCTACATACAAAATGGACTAGGAGAGATGGATCTGGAGTTGATATGAGCAATTAATACATGGCTATAATTTTGTCTGAGCTAGGCATGCTTATATTCTGAAATAAGACAGTTACAGAAAAGTACCAAGTATGAGAGATATTTGGGAGATGAACTAAAAAACAACCAGGTAAAACAATTTTTTAAGTTACATAGTAAAAGTAAGCAAGGAAGAGCCAGCCCTGGTGTTTCTGGCCTGTGTCACAGAAAGGAAGATGATTTCACTCACCAAGAAGACGCAAACCAAAATGGAAGACGTTTGCTTCAAAAGATAGTAAGATTCAACACTGAAGCTGAAATGCTTGCGGAACATGACAAGAAACATGAGAAAATAGAATTTGAAGATGCTGGCTATATTCTGTGTAAATTTCAATAATGGTAGAAGTTTAGGTGAATGGTGAGCGGAAAAAACTAAGAATTTTTGAAGACTCAACCCTTTGAAAAAGAATTTTATTTAATACACATATCTAGCCATGCACTTATATGACTACACCAAGGCAAAAATTGGAAAGCATATCGCTGGTAGGTTTTTCTTCTGTCCTAATTCTGAGAATTAGGACAATTCAAGTGGGCAAATAGACACATAGCTTCCAGTGGTTTAACAGTATAGTCTGTTTCACACTCCTGTAACAGTTCCCAGAGGTGAGTCTGTTTTTATAAGGAAAACATTCTCACCCCAGTCTCTTAAGACTCAGACAGACAAAGCTTCAGCTATTGTCAACATCTGACTTCTTAGGTGGCCTTTGGGGTCGTCTGTTTCAGTCAGCTATCACAGAAGCAGCCCTGTGGATTCCCAGGGTGTTATTGCATTATGTCTGGTAGAAAGGATGGATCGACTTGCTAACCACCCTTCCTCTCACCTCCACCATTCAGCTCATTTTACCCTAAGGGAATGGAAGAGAATGCACCGAGACTGGGACTTTTAAATTCTTCTGTATAGTCACAAGGTTCTGGGATCCAGGCATGATTTGGATCTTTTGGAGAAATACAGGTTCCTGACTCTAATCCCAATGGGATCAAAACTATTTCTCACTGAGTCAAGTCTCACTCAAAGTGACCCGTGAGGACCAAACGGAACTCTTGCATAGGGCTTCATGTGTGAAAACATTAAAGAATCAAGTACGACATCTTATCTCATAGTGTGTTGCCACCACCAAGCTATTGGGTAGCCGTTCAGTGCTCCCACTGTGCCGTCCAGCCTCCTCGCTGTTGCTCCCATCGCTCCTTTTCGTAGCCACGAGACTGAGAAGGGAGTGGACATAATGACTACCAAGTGCACATTGTTCACGTAGCTCAGGTTCTTTTTCTAAGACCTGAGGAAAATCTGTTACAAATCATTTCGGTTAGACTGTTGGCTCATTTCAGTTACTTTAAGTGAAATGGACACATTCGAAATGACAAGTGCATTTTAAGGTCTCTTTCAAAGAGGCAGAAGCACTTTCGATTGTATTCAGATAAAAATGATCTTCCATAAAACTGTGGAGGGTTTCTGGTGTTCCACGGCAGGAATGCTCTTTATCTGCCAAGTGGCATTTAGGGTTTGAGTCTCCCCATAGCAGAGTTTTAAAAGCCGGTGTCTGGATCTAAGGAAAAGAAGGAGGTGTGGATTCTAGCATTTGGTATGCTACCCTGTCACTGCCACTGAGCACAAAAGAGCTACATGCCACTTAAGATGCTGTCACCTCTTTTTCTCGATCCCACCTCTCCCCTGCTTTGGTGTTGTTTACCTTGCTTTACACTTACAGATGTAGGAAGTGATCACCACTTTTATCTAATCTCCGCACACTGAAGGATGTTCAAGATAATTTATGGGGAATCAAGTCAGGGCTGGATCCAGAATAAGAGGAGAAAGTCTAAGACCCCGGAAATAAATGGCCAGGATTTCAGAGACTTGAGTCACACAGGGTTCCTTTTCTCCTTCCCATTGCTCCATTCTCTCACCCCTATACCCCTGGACACTGGCACAGAGATTTTTGTTTTGTTTTGTTTTTTGGGGGTATCACTGCTCTCTGGTGGTGGTAGTAGGAGGCCCAGCCCCACTGCTGGAATTGAACCTCCGTCCCAGTGGGCCGCAGTCCTGTGCACAACCACTATGCCACTGGGGCTCAGCCCTGGCACAGAGATTTTTAAGCAAAATCTTGAATGTTGCCTCTAAATTAAAGTTATCCAAGAGCCTTGGAATTGAATATAACTTAAATGAATAGCCAAAGGGAATTTAAATATGTGTGCATTTGCATGTAAAAATATGCAGATTTGTGTATATGTATCTATAAACACACATATGAGTGTCTGTGTGCAAAATCACATTCTCTCAAAGAGAGTCAAAAATCTGTTCTGATTGATGTCTCAGGGTGTTATTTTATATGCTCCTCTCCAAAGAATTCTCTCCCAGAAAACACTACTGCCCCTCAATAGGAGGGCTTTCATTTTCTCTCAGGCTAATTGGGATTCAAGAGATAACCCCTTATTCTCAAAAGACAAATTCATCAGGAATGCACATCCTGCCTTGGCTCCAAACAGTTCTCCAAGGACTTCAGTCCCATCCTATTCACTCAAGGGATTCTCTGAGACACCCCACTGGGGAGTTGGAAGGATAATAACGCATAGATATGCAGGGTGTTCTCTGAGGAGGGCAAGGATATGCTTGCTTGGGTAAGCATTTTATAGAGCATTCTAAAATTGGTAGAGCAAAACCAGAAAATAATTTCTCTCCTTTTTTACCACCTAATTATTCCCTTCTAATCAGCATAGCCAGATCTCCCTCTGTTTAAAGAACATGTTAGATCCTTTTTAAAAAAAAAAAAATCAGTTTTAGTATTTAAAACTTGGTCGAGGGCTGAGCCCTGGTGGCGTAAGTGGTTGAGTGCAGAACTGCAGCCTGCGGGCTTGGCGGTTCAAATCCAGCGGTGGCTGGGTAGCGCCCACAACCACCAGAGGCAGTGATGCCCACCAAAAATTAAAAAAAACCAAACTTGGTCCACATCAAAAAGTCTTACCTCATTCTCCTAACCCACCTACCCACTTACTCAAGATGCATCTTCGAGTCATGACTAGGAAGTTACCAGGCAGGAGCAGGGCTGGGGGGTGGAGACTAGTCAAACCTACCAGTTTACTCTTCTACGAAGTCTTCAGTTCTAGTGCTTCTTAGGATCCAGGAAAACTAGGGAAACCTGCAATCAAACGACCCCATGGCCATGAAGTGATGGCTGCAATTTCAGACAATGCTTTGCTCTTTTCTACCTACACTGTTTATGGCCGGGGCTTACCCTGCCGCAAGCAGCATCTTCAGCATTTGAGACTGCTTTGTCCGTGGCTGCCCTTGTCCTGCCTCCAGCTCATGTTCCCTCTTGGACAAGGATGACATAACTCTCCGCTTTCCCTTGCTCATCTGGATTGTGACGTGGACGTGGCAGGAATCAAAACTGTTTTTTTGTTGTTGTTCCTCTTCCTCAGACTGGAAGCATAATTCAAACAGTGGACAAAGTGGGTGAGGGCCATGGTTCACTCCAGTTTTTTCACAGAGGAGATTAAATTTCTTCCAATCCTTTATGGTTCCATTCCCTTTTCCTGGAACACGAGCTTCTATGCTCTCTGTTTGACTCATAGGAAAGTCGCAGAATTGACTTGAGAAAGAAATGGTCAGACCTCCTTTAATGTCACAAAAGAGAAAAGGCAGCAGTGTGGGAGGCAGATCGGTGGGCAGGCAGGAGACTGGAGGTGTCATGTTCGTAGGTCAGCTTAGCTCTTGTATCTGACAGTGAGGTTCCTCTTCCCACTGCTGGGGCAGCACACTTAAATGCACATGTGTAAGAGGTTTCACATTTTAAGCCTAATGGTAGGTCAAAACTGGCCAATCCCCTTTTGTAGGGGTCCATATCCTTATTTAGCATAAACAAAACAAAACGCAACAAACCCACAGCCATATCTTATCTGGATTATCAACAAGCTCTTCAAGCCTTGGTGGGCCAGCTGTACCTTATTTATTTGCATCGTCATACCTCATCTTTTTGGAGGTGTTAGGTAAAATAAAGTGAGGGTGATTATAGAAATGCAATCCAGTGCCCAACAGGTGCCACATTGTTAGAGTTAGTTCTGGATCTCTAATAAAACATGGTTTTCTGATTCCCCACTCCCCCCATTCAATTAGCAAGGTAAGCGTGCTAGCAAATATTCAACTGGGGATTCAGTTTCCTCTTTTTCACAGTCAAGTGCATTCTCTTTGAGGCATTTTGTTGCATTCCTGTCCCACCCCATCCCTCCACCCCCACGAAGCTGGCTTTAAGAAAAGGAATCTAGTGTCCTCCCTCATACAGGGCAATGAACGAAAACTGTAACAATTTGTGACTCTAGTGCATTAGATGATAGATAGATGATAGATAGATAGACTGATAGATAGATACTCATAGAGTTATGTCCCCTTCCTATTTTTTCTTACAAATATGGGAATTGGATAAATGATTTAGAGAGAAGAGTCAGTTGAGTGATATGAGGATTCCAGGGGCCAGCTTTTTCATAGAATATTACTGAGTATTTCTTCTTCTTAGGGAATCCTGTTTGGCTGGCCCAGGAACTGAGAAAGTTTGGCATTCTCCCTTTTTAGTTGTGTCTCTGCTACTGACTTTATCCTTCTTAAGGAAACTGTGATAATAATGGTGTTCAAGATGTTCCTCCCAATGAAGGAGAATGTTCCTTTGCATTTGTCTACCTCAACATCATAACTAAATCAACACCTTTTCACCAATAGCACCCATCTGAGTATCTCAAAGTATGGCACTACATGTAATCCTCTTTATCTAGCAAGTAGTCCACAGAATATTTTATTCCCTAATTACATTCAAGAACATGACCCTTAAGCCAGAAGGCCATTTTGTCTAATTCCACTTTTGCTGAGGGTACTGTCATTCAATCCAAGGGGGCATTGTTAACTACATTATACAGACTATGGGAGGCAGAAAGTAAGGTACAAAGAAAAATGAAAAATAGTCTGTCCATCATCTTTTTTTTCTGAGAGATAGGGAAGACCTAATTATGAATAACTTAATGTATGCAGATGAAGTAAATGATCTAGAAATATAAACGTCAACTCTCAAAGTCAGTAAGGAATTTAGGAGGGAAAGACAAGGTGCTCATGAGAGCAGTCAGCTGGAGAGATCAGGTCATTTCAGGAGACAGTGGTGAATCTCTCTAGCCTCCATGCTGCAAATAAAACTAAATGGGGCTGAAGGCAGAAACACTGAAAGCAGAAGGCTATCAAAGAGAGTTAAGCGATGCAAAGGGTTACTAGGACCAGACTGTTAGTTGTGGAGGTAAAGAGGAAGTAGTTGGGGTTGAAAGTATTTTTGAAATACAACTAACAGGTTTTTATGATGTAGTAAAGATGATAGACAGGAGTCTGAAAGACTTTTGGGACTCAGTTGCAGAGGAACGTGACTGACAGACGAGGAAGAATGTCAGTGACAGTGGGGTATGTGATGTAAGGGTGGTGGACCAGAAGATAAAACTCTGAACCTTTATATTATAGATGCCTATTAAACAACTAATAGATATCCTGAGCAGGGAGTTAAATGTATGTCTGCAGTTCAGCACAGAGAACTCTACCAGATTTAAACTTGAAAGACATCAGTACATCAATGTTATTTACTGTGAGATTTTGGGGAAATACCAAGAGAATGAGTAAGATGAATAAGTGGAGAAAGAGGGGAGACAAAGTCCATGACCTGAGCTCAAGGTCACTCACAGGGACAAGGAGCAGAGAGACGAGGAGGAGTCTGTGAGGAAATGGAAAATGAGCCTGAGTAGAACATTTGCTTAAAAAAATCATACTTAATAAAGTATACACATGTTCGCTTATTTAATCACACACATGAAAACACTTTAATTTGTGCTTTCCACAAGGGAAAATTGATTTTGAAAGTAAAGGGTCAGTATTTAACATTTTAAAGCAAAATATTAAAGACATTTGTACCCAACTCTCACTTTTGGGATGCAAAAAGTCCTCCTCATCTTTCAGTCTACTGGAGTACAGTTCAGCAGCATTGCTTTCTTGAAAAACGACATTCACCAATGAATAATAAATTCTCCTACCCAGGAAATGCGTCTCTCTGTGACTACAGCAGAGATAGAGGACTTAATTTATATCCAACTGTCTTGCTTTTTGAAACAGAAAACTCTCGGTGACTTAATGCTCACTGTCTGACACCTCAGAAGAGAACTTTCTTGTTTTATGCCATGTCTAATGGCATGGTCTCTTTCAAGTCTTTTCGGGTTCATTGGCTGGTTTATTACAGGCAACTACAGAAGTAGGCATTTATAAAATAGAAATGCAACTGAAAGTGTAGCTTGAAAAGTTATGTCAAAAGTTTGACATCTCTTTCTCTTGCTTTAGTTTTCCCCTTTTAAACTAAAGCATAATTTCCTATAATGAGGTAGAGAACTTTGCTCACCAAATGTCCAAAGAGACTCAATTTCTCCTGAAAACCATTAAAATTGAATGAGTTAATATTCCCTGGCAGCATAGTACAGGGAAGTGAGTCAGATGCTAGCTTGGAATTTATGGATATAATGAGGTGAACACATGGAATAAAGGGCATGTGACAGTGAGAGATTGAAAAATAAAAGGGTAAAATAACTAAGATAAAAGAACTTCAGGGTACACATAAAGAGAAAGAGATAGAAGGCAGGGAAAGAGGCTAATGATAATGATGACAGAGACAATGATGGTGGTGGTGTGGATTAAATGATTTCTTCAACATAAAATTGCTCTTTAAATGTAAAAGAAGATGACATATTTGGTGAGTATTTCTATATAAAGCTTTGTCTCTCTGCTTTTAAAGAAAAAAAAGTATAAATCTAAGTGTATTAATGCCTCATGAATCACCTTTATGGTCTTGTTTGCCAGTTGGCATCAACTAGCAGAAAAAAATCATCAATGTGGACAGATTACATTTTAGATTCTGAAAACTTTAGTATTGTGTCCTGTCCTGCCTTAATTAAAATGAACAATGCAGTTGAAGCACAGTATTAGCTAGTAAGTGGCAACATTGTGGTTAATGGAGGAAAGGACCAACATAAAAAAAATACCCCAATTATCTTTCCAAAGACATTTTATAAAAACTCTGTAGCTGAAATGATGATTTGGAAGATACGGGCAACTCAGTTTAGCATGACCTACCTATACTGTGTCTGAAGTGGGGGATGGCCAGCCCGGGGTGCGGAATAAACCTCTAAATGCATCAATTCCAGGACATCACACTCCTCACCAAAGAGCAGCAGTTCCAGGCATCATATTAAGGGAGACCTAATGAAATGCTTGACCAGCATGGCTCAACGCTGATATTACAAATATCCCCAAAGCTCTTGACAGCAAATAAGTTCTCCACTTCTGCACCCATGTGATAGAAGATCTGACCTAACATTGTATATGCATTCATGAAAAGGGGAAAACCAAGAAATTTCTTTGTGAAATAATTAGCAAAATATTTTTGCTATTGTATTCAAACTAAACAAACCAAATCCGCTGTCATTGAGTCCATTCTGACTCATAGTGACCTGTGGGATAGGGTGAAGTGATTGCCTCTCTCTGACTTTCCAAGAATTGTTGTCTTTTCAGGGTTAGAAAGCCTTATCTTTTCTCCCAAATGATGTTCAAGAAACCAAATTGCTTGATGATTTTGAACTGCTTTCTAGAACAAAAGAATATTGGGTGACCAACACATGGGCTTTGTTCGGTTCCATAGATTAGGCACATTGTCTGCTTGCAGCACTGGAGGAGCTCACTTATCTAGGTCAAAACATGTGAAAGACATCCACCAGGCCACCTGACTGAAAGAGTTCCATAACTAAGCTCATTCCAATGAAAGGCGATTAAACAGAATATAGCAATCATGGATATCATTACTATCACAAGCAAGTAACGGTTTGCTGAAAATAATTCAAAAAACTTTCAGCATGTGATTCAAAGAAACATTTCACCTGATATTCTCTCAATTTATGCAGCCTTCTTTTTCACCGATACCTTCATTCAGTGCAGCTTGGCTTTATTTCTTCAATAGCATCTGTCCTTGTTATGCGACCTATTTAAGTGGTTGGGTGTCAAATATTTCTGGTACTCTCGCAGTGCTTATATAAAAAAAATGCAAAAGCACCTTTCTCCCAGGAGAGTACCTTGTTGTAGTTAACCAAACTAATTTATTTCTGTTAGCTGCTTTGCTCCTGTAAACACTTGAGATTGTAATGTGTGATCACACTTTACAAATTCAAAAACTTCCAGAAGTAATAGTAGTAGGCATTTAGGTGCTATTACGCATTCAGAGCCATTAAACAGTGCATCCAGCGCTAGTCATCCTCACCAACCTAGGAAGCATCTCTAGCCTGGGGAAAGTTAATGGAAAACATGGACTGTGTGTTAAACCCTGTTAAAATATTCACTGAAAGGTACACACGAAGAAAAGGTACACAGATCAAAAACTTACTGAAGGTTCAGAAGCAGCTGATAGAACTTTATGGAAATCAATTGACCATCCAATGTAACCAATTTAATCACTTCCCTGAGAGGTCTCCTGGATTGGGTTAAGCAATTCAATGCTGAAGACATTATTAAATTGTGGCCTGAACTTTATTTTTTAAAACTTTTTTATTGTGAATTAGGTGGAGATGAAAGAGAGGAGATCATAGGTTTTACATCCAAGGGTGCATACCTATTTTGTTTCAACTCATCTCTTGCGGCACGTTGTCCTTGGATAAAGACTGCCTTCTGACCTTCAGTGGCTGATGATTCTAACATGGGTGTGAGTGGAGTTTCAGTCCTGAAAAGTGACTAAGGACCATAGTCTCAGAGTTTCACCAGTTTTTAGACTACTCTTAAGCTTGATCTCTTTTTGATTTGGGGCCTTGCTACATATTTTATCTCTCCCTATCTAGGACATTTGAGCATGACCCTCTTCAGAAACAGCAGCCACAAAACACCTTTCCCTAATGGGGCTGGGTAAGAGAGTGTCAGAGGAAACACTGATATGATTCAGTGTGGGTGATTGTTAACAGAGCTAACTACTTTGGATATGATTTGCCAATACCACAGTTTGAATACACACATTCTTCTCCAGGCTTCCTTATTCAATGTCCAAATTTCATATGTATTGAAGCAATTGAAAATACCACGGCTTGGGTCAGGAGCACCTGAGTCCTAAGTAACATTCTTGCTTTTCATCACTTTAAAGTGTGCAGCAGTTTTACCTAATGTGATGGGCTGTTTGATCTCTTGACCTTTGCCTCCATGAATATTGATTGTGGAGCAAAGTAAGATGAAATGCTTAACAATGTCAGTCTTCTATCACAATGTTACCTATGGGTCAAAATTGTGAGAATCCTGTTTTCTTTACATTAAGTCACAATCCTTGATCTTCTTTAGCAGGGCTTTAAAACTGCCTCTTCCAGCAAGCAAGGTTGTAACATCTGCATGTCAAAGGTCATTGATGGGACTTTTCCCACCCCGATGTGATATTTTTGAAATAGCTAGCATCTCTGATCATTTGTTCAGCATTGAGCATGATGAAATGCTAAACCCTAGTGTACACCTTGATTTTAAAGAAGGCAGTATTTCCTTGCTCTGTTTTTTTTTCTCTTTAGAGATGCTGAATTTTATTCTTCTTTTAAGTTAATACGATTTACTAAATATAGAAAATATAAGATGGTAGTTATGTATGTTGATTACATATTGAGCGGATAACTGTTCCATGGGAGAAAATGAGACCGCCGCCTCCTCCCATAAAGATTCAGTCTCAGACACTCAGAGACAAGGCCACCCTGCCCTGTAGGATCTCTCTGAGTCCAAACAGATGGGATAGCAGTGAGTTTGGGTTTGGATTTGTGTTTTGACATGAATAATTCTCAGGTAAACAAACATAGTTATTTGGAAATTGTTAAGATTTTGTGGGATGAAGACAAGACTTTTACACAATTACATAATCCAAAATTTTAAGCAACCTCTTTACCAACATTTAATGTGCAAGTTAAGCTAGCTATTCTCCCTGAAGCTCCCAGTTATCTGAGGGCTTTGCATGACTCAGGATAAAGTTGACACCCCTGCTGTTAAAATGATGGCTCGCTTCCTCAAGGCCTGTGGATGGGATTGGAGGGCCATTGTCAATGACACCTAGAAAGACAGACCTGTTTATCTACCCCCAGGAGTCTGAGGTCTTTCCTTATCACATGCCTCTCCCCTTAGCCATGTAGTCATCCCTAAACCATTGTCACCATATAACCCTTATGACAGCCCCCTCTTGCTACATGTCCCCAACGAGTGACGACAGAGCGCATGTGTCCCCATAAGGTTACTTAAACAGGGAAAGTTAAAGTTTGCTGTCTTTCCTGCCTCTCTCCTGCCCCTGATCACTGGAGGACTCTCGACCCCTCTCCTTCATCATGTAATCTCTTCCCCTGCTCTCTCTCCATGTGGACTAGCAAATGGGGCGGAGGTGAGCATGCTACCCTGGTGTGAAATATGTCTGACTCTTTTTGTTTCTCTCTCCTGCTCTCTATATCCTTATTTTAATAAATAATAATTATCTCTGTACAACTGCACCTGTTAAACCCATAAGATATGTATCAGAAGCTGGCTTCTTCTAAGTTTTAATACTAAAATTTAACTTCTGACTATATAAAACTAAAAATACTTGCAAAAGTCAATGATAATATTAGAAAACTTTAGGGGAAAATTGGGCTTAAAATTTTTGCTTGTAATTTTGTTATCATTAAATCTCTTTATTGGAGGCTCATACAAGTCTTATCACAATCCACATATGCATCCATTGTACCACTGTTGGATAATTTTCAATAATTTTACTTGCACATAATATCAATGACATTGATTTATATTTTTTCATTCATTTGGCCATGTTTCTTTGAAATAGGTACAATTATGGATCTCTTCAATGAGGCAAGAGAAAAAACCCTAATTTATAATAGAGAAATCACCATTCCCAAGGCTGTAGGTTTGGGGGTGGGGAATTGAACTCTCTGAGGGATAATCTTAGTGATAATGATTATAGGTGACAAATTCGGTGACGAGACTGTGAACATAGGAAAACCAATAACTATAGTAACAGTTGGTAAGCATTACAGGACTACAGAGTAAGAATGTGTCTGGGTAGAGAAACAAATTCATAGACAATCATAAGTGTATAAGAAAGAGCTTTATATAGAGTAATTGAACATTAAGAAAACATCCCAGCCTAGTCTAGATCAAGTTTATAAGTCTGATACTAGCCCATGTGGCTGATATCAATCTATAAAGACCTTTTCATCATCATGAAACACAAGCAATGATGCAAGAGGATCACAGGCCAATGGGTGGGAAGTCTTGTGGATCCCATGGCATTGGAAGCATCTCAGTGCTGGCAGGAGACCCCTTTTGACTCCTCCAGCTCAAGGCACTTGTATAGTCCCATGTGTCTTATTAGCTGTGATGTCTCTAGTGACTTATTTATCTCCTTAGTGTCTCCAAATGAAGTCCTCAAGCTGTGATGTGATTGACAGGCTAAACTTCACCCCTTCACTCTTAATCGTCTTAAATTGACAACCGATTATGTAACTACCACAGAATGAGAGAATACTTTTTTTTTGGGGGGGGGGGGGCTCACTGCCCTCCGGTGGTCATGGGAGCTAGCCAGCACTGCTCCTGAGAGCCGCCGCTGGATTTGAACCACCAAGCCCATGGGCTGCAGTCCCACACTCAACCACTTATGCCACCAGGGCTCAGCCCGAGAGAATACTTTTAAAGTAAATGCCGTAACAGGAAACTTTTGGAGAGGAGAGAGGATGAGAAGTTTGAGGGAACTTTATATGTTATACTATAAAATCTGTGTGTCATCTCATTATAGGAGATGTACAGTAACAATCTGCATCATTCTTCATGACATTTGGATGTTTCTTTGAAGAAGACACCATGCAGAGACTGGCCCTAGAAAAAGACAGTTACATCCAGACTGCAGTCTAAAGAGTAGGGAAAAGAGTCATTTCATTGATTGTTATTATACTGAGTTATGATGACAGCCTGTGGCTTTAAGACTGAAATTACTTCAATGCTGATTACAGAAACAAAAGCGTTTTGTTTTCCATTAGCCAATCTGAAAGTGTTCAAGCCTTTTAAAGTATCTAATATTTCTTCAAGGAAGTTTTGATCAACTCATTCTCAAGCAAGAGTTTCAAATTTCCACAAAGATAGCCTGAATCTATCCTTAGCTAACACATCCATGCTGAACTACAGGTCAGTGAATAAAATGTATAACCCAATTCTATTCAACAATTGTATTTAAGCTATCTGAAATGAATCCAACTTTAGTTATAGGATCAGAAAATTGCAACATAGTACAATCTAATTTCTGCCCTTTTGGCCCAAATATTCGTAGATGTCATATTTCCTTTTACTTCTTTCAGAGATTTCCTACAGTTTTGCAAGTGAAGACTGATTATCATGGTGAATCACTAATTTGTCTAGTTGCCTAAACTTCTAGACCACTGTGATAGAGAGTAGCAAGGACGGGACATTCTTTAAGTAAATTAAGATTTGTTTTCCTAATCACAATATTTTCTACAGATTCTCTTTCTGTATTAGTACTGACTCTACTTTAAAAAATTTTAACATATGCGGACCCTATTTATATTGATAGCTTTTAATAATGTGCTTGAATTTCTAATGCTTTCTGTGAGGAGAATGAGCTAAAAGTAGAAAGCTATTTGCATTAGTCAAAACCTGCAAACATGTATACATTTCAAGTTCATTTATGTAAATATTCAACTTGGTAATAAGAGTAATCATAAAAATAAAGAGCTTAGATAAAATCATATGCAAGCTCAAACCCTAAAGGATAAATTATAATTAGTAATAGCTAAAAATCTTCAGTCAAGCAAAAGAATGTTTAGAAAGCAGTAAAGGTAGGCTCCCAAACAGTCTTCTATGGAAACAGAAGAAGTTCTATGTTGGGATAGTCAGGGCAATAATTAATCTTAAAAAATATATATGTATGCTTGGAGTAGGGAGGTATCTCCTCAGGTGTAGCCTAAGGTTTTTGTTTTGGTGCCTAAGTAGGGAGAGAAACTAAAGAAACTCATTAGAAACCTTAACTAGAGTTTTAGGAAATCAAATCCCCCACAGCTGGTTGCTGGAGCAGTGGAGATGGCTTCATTTTGGGGTTCTCCATTTGGCAGGGACCTTTTTGAGGGCCATGCTATGATTTCTTCCCACTCACTCAAATTCCGCCTTCTTCAGCTAACTCTAATCTCATTCATAGTGAGGTTCCTACATTGGTGCAGCAAGTGGCAGGGGATCTAAACATCTTTAACCTAGAGACACTGAGAAAGTCTTTTTCTTTGGATTCTTTGGAGAGTCTATTACTGTGTGTAAAATTACTCTTTTGAACATGTACTTTTTTTGGCTTGTAAAAGCTAAACATCATGAATTCTGTACAGATAGTAAGAAATATTGCTGAGCTGAGCCCCGGTGGCGTAGTGGCTGTACGCGGGACTGCGACACACTGGGTTGGAGGTTCATTCCCAGAAGTGGGGCTGGGCCTCCTACTCCCACCACCTGAGAGCAGTTATGCCCCAAACAAAAGAAAACAAACAAAAAAGAAATATTGCTAAAGTCACTCTCTCAAATTAAGCAGTGATTCATAAAACCACTTGTTGATATCAGCATCATTTTTTTTTTTTACTACAGTATGGTTCAGTGCCAAATAGCTCCCTAACCACCAACCATGTTAGGTAACTGCAAGTTCAATAAGATTGAACAGAACTGCTGAGTTGTCTCTCTGTTTGGTCCCGGAAATGAAAGGCAACTGCAAGTGAAGAAATGGGAGAGCTTCAGTTCAAGTCACCTACCCACTGAACTGGCTCCCAGGATCACTCTGAAAGTACCTAACCTGGTCTGCAAAGCAAACCAGGCACCAGCTTTGTAGGTCATTTCTCATATCCCATCCTTCCCTCTTCCACTCTAGACACCCTGTGCTAACCCACTGGGAAACAAACAAAGATCTGCTTTCCCCCCTTTCTTTGTTCCCATGCAGTATTGATAGGCAATCCTGGCTGACTACTGAGCCTAGATCAGAAACTATGTTAAATGGATGACTGAAGTCAAAGGAAAATACAATAGGGAATTGTGCATGTGTGGGTGGGTGGGTGGGTGGGGGGTGAACATTACTCTTAACATGTCTTTTTTTTTTCAGTCCTTATTGTGAAAGCCCATCAATTTTAGTTTCAGATTACGTTTCTTTGTTTGTTTTAAAGTATAGCTATGACTTTTTCTAAGGGAAAAATATAGACCTCCTACTAGATCCACACCATAAGATTCAGTATTCTCTTATTAGTTCAAATAAAGGTAAGCAAAAAAAATGGAAAAGCAAGAAAAATAAGAGAGTACTTAGAAATAAATGTCTTAATTATTAAATGGAGATTCATTAGTGTTTTCCTAATCTACTTCTGTTTTCCATCTACTTCTTGGGAAGACATTTATCTGTGTACTTTAAAGAAAATAGATAGGTTACCTTTGCTATCAGAATGAAATGAGAAAAAGAGAATTCATTATATTGTTCTTACTATGTCAATTCTAAATAGAATCTCTGATGTAGGACTGAGCCTCCTTAAGCTTTCATTATTATTAGATGCTATGATCAGTATCCTAACAAATACAATCGTGATTTGTTTTGTAGTCTGTGTAGTCTGTGATAAGATTTGTGTAGTCTGTGAAAAGAGTAATAGATTATAATTGAGCACTACATGTAAACTTGCACACAAAATATGTTTCATGTTTTACACTAGATACAGATATAAAAACTATATCTTTTAAGTTCATCGGTGCTTTAATGTGTTTATTTATTGGAATTAATACTTATTAACTCAATTTTGAAGCAATCATTTTATAGCATGATATTCTAAAATACAAAAAATACGTGCATATTCCATACACAATCCTATGCTATAACTATAACAAGTATCCAAGAGCCAGCACATGCAAGAAATGTTTACTCTTTATTAATATGTATATGTTACATAAGAACCCTTTGTAAGGAGAGCATCAAGAGTCTAAAAATTTTAATGGGAAAATAAAAATTGTAATTAGATGAGCTATATATGTCTAATGTGTAATACAAAGTAATATTGTAATATGAATAAAGATCATGGAGTTTTCTGATTACATATGCATTTCTATACAAAATAATGGGGTTAGGTTTTGACAGTCCTGGTCACTTACCTCCACATCGAGGAATAGGCCCACTCCACATCACTTTCCCATCCATAAGAATGCATGTGATTGTTTCTGTTCCCTGGGTTTTAATAAATCCTTCTTCACAAATAACTGAAATTGAACTTCCTAGTTGAAAGTTGTCTCCAAATCTTCGTGCATTGATTGGTATCCCTGGATCCGGACACTCATTATGGCCAAAGGCTTTAGACAAAAACAAACAGGCAAACAAATTAACCCTCAATCAAGATGAGAAAGAGAGAGACATTTGTGCATTTTGGATAATTAGGTAAGGGTTTAAACATGCTAAACTCATTTCTAAAAAAAATAATTTTAGCTATTTATTTCAAAATGGAGATTATCCTCGTATTTTATTTGTCTATCTGCAAATTATATTAGAGGTTACTGTTTTAAAATATGAATTACTCTCTAAGGTTATATCATTTTAAAATACAATTGTTTCTGCTAGTTTTCCTGATAATCATGCTTGATTTGTACAACAATCTCACACACCTATATTGGCTAGAATTCAAATAAATGTAAAGTATAAAGTAGGTTGACTATATTCCCTTGGACACTTCTTGTGATTCATCTTGTTAGAAATGGCAAGGTAATCTTGATGTGAAAATGATTAGAAGTGACTCTTTGAAGTATGAAAGTCAAACAATATATTTATACGTTTTTATGACATTTATATTTTTACCACCTAAGAAGAGACTGCTTGCGCTTTTGCAATTGATGCTTTCTAGATTGTGCAATGGAAAGTTTTCTGCGTGTTATTATCTCATTTAACATTTAGTACAGTCCAATGAAGACAGCACCCGATCCACTTTAAGGAGATATTCAATATTCAGTAAAAGTTAAATAGCTTGCCTCAGGATTTCAAGATAGGATATTATAGAATTGGAATGTACCCACTGGTCTAGTTTTTCAATTTTTTTCCTACAACATATTGAATCTCACATTTTTTGTCTCTTGTATCACAGGATAATGCATTCCTGGGCTCAGGACAACTTTATTAACTCTTTTGTTTCATACTTAAATCACATAGAGGAGACACTATCTGAATGGAAAAATTATTATGTATGTATTTGAATTTATATATAGACTGTCTACATTTGAATTTTTCAGAGATTAAAGAATTGCATGGTCATGCAGTTTTTAATTTTTCTGAGTCAAAAAGTACGTTATTCTTTTAAAAGTTAGCATAATGCATCCTAGTTTTGTGAGTAGCATTTACAGTATTAAAGATATTAAAAACTTAAAAGCATTTTGTATCCATTTGTATCTATGTAGGGTACAATTAATGGTCTCTTCATCTAGAACAAAAGGGAATGAAGGAGACCAGAGAGTGAAAGAAGAGCTCACATGGACCGTGGCCTCTTCTTACCTGAGAGCAGAAGAATTAGACCATGTCTGACCACCATTATCAAATGCTCCACCTGGAGCTATATGAAGGATCCCAGATAGAAATGGAGAAAAACATAGGGAAACTCAAATTCCTCAAAAGTAATTTGACATATGGGACTGGTAAACACTGCAGAACCCCCTGAAACAATATCCCTAAATCATTCTTTGAAATTATAACTGCGGCATTTTCAGGGATATTAAACTTTCTAAAACAACATTAGCTGTGGGAAATATGTTCTAGAACAATTAATTATACAAAACCAACTGGTCAATACTTAGCCAAATATAAAATGAAAAGTGTAGCAGTTATGTGCTTATGTTAATTTTATGATTGAAATGTGGGGGTGGAGTCTAGCCTGTTAATCTGGAGATAGCCATTGAGTAGCCAATGAGGCCTCTATGTGGGTGTGGCTTTCTCCTGAGACTTCTGGGAAATCTCACGATATTTCCCTCGTGTAGATGAGAAGCTATCTCCCCCAGTTGTTAGTTAGTCTCAGAGATGATTAATCATGGACAAGACAAGATGGCAGCGTTTGAGAAGCTGGAGTAGCCCGCAGAGAGACCACACAGCTTTGCCCTGATGGAACCAGACCTCTGAAGCTGGGGCAGCCAGATGGAGACCTCTGCCAGCGATGAGTTGCTTCTGCTGTTAATCGACCCTGAGCCCTGGAGGCGAGGTGCCCTGCCAGCACCAGGATTCTGCACCCACTGAGCTGTGACTTCGTGAGTCAGAAGAAGACATTATAGACTGATTTTGGGCATATGGGTTAATGACATGACTTTGGTCTGGACTGGGCTGGGATGCTTTCTCTATGTCCCATTCCTTTTGTATATAAACCCTTTCCTTATATCGATATGCATGTCCTTGAATTTGTTACTCTAGTCTACCCAGACTAACACAAGAATACAAAAACTGGCTGGGAGAATAGATAATGAAAATGTTGATAAAGTGTGGAAACTATAAGCAGTATGTATGTGAAAAAGTTAAGTGGTAAGTTAATTGGCTTTGAAAAATTTTATCAGAAACAATACCTCAAAAAAAATAAATGAAATAAAATGTGAGCAATGCAAATGCACAGTTACCTCAAGTGGCAAAATCTAAAAATGTGAAGTAAAATTTATGGGGTTTTTATAATCTCACTACTCTATGCATATTGCATATATACTTATAGCTATTTTAAATATTTTAACCCATCATCAGTTTGCATTTACTCATCCATTATATAATTTTAATATCTATTCTGTTTACAACATGTCTGAGCATCAAATATATTTTTAAGTTAAAAAGTACAAAAGGTAAACAAGGCAAATTCTAGATATAAAAATATGCTTTATAAATAGCTGTTTCAAATCTTTCCATTTGGTTCTTTAAATATAAAGTAATTTTGAATTAGCTCCTCTGTGTGATGTTTAACTGATACATTTCCATAAAAAAAGAGAATCAGTCACATGTAGTCAGCCTAAGAATTTGGATTGGATGGATTAAATTGCTCATTAGAAAAGTACGATAAGAAAAAAAAAGAAAAGTGCAATAAGAATCTTTGTGTCACAACTACATAATACTTTGAAAGTACCATAAATAATAAAGTTAGGATAAATATACACTTAAGATAATTAATAATTGGTGCATTCATACATGTATCTCACTTTATACATAAAGGTGAAATATATTTTTAAAGACTCTTAGGTAAAGCAATCATCTTTTACAGATTATCTCTGACACTTGTCATAGACAATTGAATTTTAATAATAGGCAATTACACTTTGACATACTACTAGTGACAGTATTTACCACTGCTAGCGTGACTTAAAAAAGACAACTGCATTTCGCTGTTAATTGTCAAAGTTCAACATTAAATGTGCCATCAGTGAGGATACAATTCTTTTTTAAAAAGGATAACTAGGGCTGAGCCCCTGTGGCGTCGTGGTTGTGCGCGGGACTGCAGCCCACTGGGACGGAGGGGCTGGGCCTCCTACTCCCCCCACCGGAGAGCAGTGATGCCCCCCCCCACCAAAAAAAAAAAGGGGCAACTAGAATAGCTGGAAATGACATCCTATTGTTATGTGATCTAAATATTAGCACAAGTTGGGTAAGTATGTAGCAGAGTATGGATGCTTCAATAAAAAGCAAAAAAGAAATCACTTGGCATTTCTATGTTTTCAGGTAACATTTGCAAATAGAAGCATTGGACCCACTAATGTCTTTTCTCCTTTATCTGATTTATCTTTTAGCTATTGGGCATGTTTTTTTTTTTTAAAGATTAATATTCATTCTTTGAAACACACAGCTAGTGAATTAAACCTCATCATACCAACACTATTAGGTCAGACGACAGAATGGAACCACTGCTTTGGGTTCCCAAAGTGGTGATCTTTTCAGAATGAGACTCCCGTGTCCCCACAGAAGTACCTGATGGGGTCAACTTGCTGACATTACTTTAGTCATCAAGCTCTTAACAACTGTGCCACCCAGGATCCAGTCACTAGCTAACTATTGTCTCAAAATTCCAACTCTAGAGCAATATAATAAACAGAGAAATCATAGATGTCGCCGTTCTATTTCAAAAGCAAGTTAAATATGAATACCTGTTCCCCTTGAGTCAATTCCGATTCACAGCAACCCCAGATAGAATATCCAGTACAGCAAATGCTTACGGGAATGCACAGTGTCCTCTTTCTCCCTCAGAGCAGATAGTGGATTGTCTGCTTGGCCTTGTGATTAGCAGTCCAAAGCTTAAACAGTTACTATGATTCAGAATAGACTTAATAGCAGTGGGGTTGGGGGGCTGGGGAGAGGGCGGTGTTATGTATTCTCTGAGGAACCTTGTGGGCACATTGGTTGAGTGCTCCCTGATAACCAAAGCCAAGCAGCCACTAGGCAGGCGGAGAAGTGATGCACTCATTCAGTCCTGCCATGGAGCCCACTCTCGCTCACAGGGCAATGTTAATCTGCCCTTCCCCTGTGACTTTCCGAGACCATGAATGCTCACTGGATTTGCACTCTCCCTAGGAGGGTTGGTGATTTCAAACTGGGGATCTTAGTGTTAGCTGCCCAGTGAGAAAATCACACTACCCTGAGAAAAGCATTGGGGTAATTCTAGTCTGTCTTACAAGATTGCTATGAAGTCAGAATTATTCAAGGACAAACTTTAAAGTTTATGGACTCTGCATTCCTTCCATTGTATTATCTAATTTATTCCTTAGAGTTGCCCATTAATATTCCATGATGAAGAAACAGACTCCTATTAAAAACTATAACTGTAGCAAAATCCATGTTCAAAAGGAGACAGTGTGATTTTTCGAGTCCGTATTCTTACTCACTAAATTATTTTATTTTTCCCCATAGAAGTTATGCCAAATCAGCTCAGTTTTCAACTGCCACAAAGCTAATGATGCCTTCATTCTGATGTCTCTAAAGGTTCATGCATTTGGTCTTTCAAATTATTGCTCTATTAGATCATAAATTGTTTGAAGTACACTATGAATTTATTAACATATTGCATGAGAGAGCTTATATTATATTTGGAACATAAATTATGTAGTTGCAACATATTTGCAATAACAGAGCCTAATGTATAACATACTTGAATTTCTGCATAGCAGATCTCTCACTATAAAGAGAAATGATATGATCGCTGGTGAAACGTGGGCAGAAATCAAGGGCTAAGTGACATCCTGGGTGCAATTAGTTCTATGAATGGCGCACATCTTCAGTCTATGTCTTTCTCTGTGCAATCTGGGAGCATGCTGCTTTTCCAGCTTGAACGGGGAGTAATATGTCATCAGAAAATAAAACAGAAAATAAAACACCTACTGTTATAGGTGATGTTAAAACCACGCCCAGACATTGAGTGGTCAGCTTGAAATTCCAATCGCAAGATGTGACTGTTGCTAGTAAGATGCGATGGCACCTCTGCCCCGGTGAAGGTTCCAAGAATCGGAGAGTCCGGAGAGTCACCGTCCTTCACAGCAAGGAAGTCGAACTGGGACTCAAGATCGAAGTCATTAAAAGACAGGTGTATTCGGCTTCCTGGATCAGAAATTATTGTCCAGATGCAATTTAAATTATTTCCATACCCTTCAGGGTAATCAGGAGAAAGAACTGTTCCCATTGGTGCAGTAAAGTTAGAAAGGCATGGAACTGTTCAAAAAGAAAGATAATAAATAGAATAAATGTTCAAAATTAATGCCTTCCTCATTTTATCTTCTGCAATTATAATATTCAATGAGTAGCTCAATAAACTAATATTGAGCAATGTAAACTATCAGAGAACAGGGAATAAAATGTTATGTTTCCTCAGAAAGGATAAAACTAAAACCATTATGATTAAACATTCACAAAAATATAATTGGGACAATATTAAAATAGATTTTATTAACATTCCCATATTATAGTATTATGTATGTTTTATATTCTGTGCCTAAGAATATAGAACAAATGCACAGAGGTTTCTAAGATGATATCAACCCCATTAACTAACTAAAGATGAAAACTGCTATGAGAACACCAAGTGGGATCATGTCATCCAGACAGCATTTGGCCAGGAGAGGTAAATGTTGATTTTGCATTATACCATTATTATAGAATTCTCGAATAGCTTGTAGGCCCAGTAGGAAAAATAATATATATATTTTAAATAACCACAAATGGCAGTTCACACTGAGCAATGGAGTAAATCAAGGAAAGCACTCATCTACAGGAAAATGAACTTCTACCCTTTTTGGTTTGACTTACAATCACATAAATCAATAGTTTCTAATTTTTCAGTCATGTCTTCAGAAATTTTAAATAATCAACCAAGTTCAAGAAAAAACATACATTATAGCATAAATTGTAATTCACATTAAATGGTTCTCAAATGTAGGTGTTGAGAATGCAACGTTAGTCCCCCCCAAAAAAGTGTAAATATTAAAATTTGTACAAATACCTTTGTAGGGGGTAAAGAATTTCAAGATCAAAAATTATTATTCTCAGTTGAATAATAGAATAAAATATATTTAAAAACCAGAAAATTATTTTTGCTTTCATGATTATTGACTTATAAATTATCATACATGAATATTCAAAACTTACATGTATCATGTTTATTCACCATTACATACACCTTTGGTCAGTATATATTTTGGTCATACAAACTATAATTGAAATTTAATGTACAGCAATAGATAACACGAGGGGGCATGAAAACATTCATGGGAAAATAGAATGAAAAGATGATGGAAAATTTCCCACCACCTTTGTGTAGCTTCCTTATTTTTACTACAGTTACATTAGAAAGTTTAAATTTGTTTGGAGAAATAGATGCTTTTTGCACAGAGTGAAATTCATTAATGTTAATGAGATAAACATTAATGAATTTCATTCTGTAAAATATAAATAAATATCACATAAAGTATGTAATAATGTGAGCATCTAAAAGCAACACTAAGCTAATGCATTATACAGATATAAGCTTTAATATTTAAGTGTTTTGATTGCAAATAAGTATATACTATCTTGTTATAATAAATGAGTCTATTAGAATTAGCTCAGATGTATAATTTCCATAAAAATTATGCCATCCATAAAGTATAAAATGCCACCAATAAAGTGCTAGAAACACATGTAATAATATACTTTGCAATTACCAAGTGAACTATGTTAACTTTATTTAAATCTGCAGTAAAATTTATAATTTGGCATAAGCACACTTGTTAAAGATAGTATCATGAAGTGCTACTCGCCCCAAAATAATCACACGGTTCCAACTCTTTGTAATTAATTACAAAAGCAATTTTAGGCAAGGACAGGGTAACATATGCTGTCCAGAAGCAAAGCATTTGATACTCACAGATACAGATGGGGATGTTTGCAGACCATTGGTTATTCTCCTGACACACAATGGATTTCTCTCCAATTAATTCAAACCCAAACTGGCATTCAAACCTTAAAACATCACGATTAGAAAATCCATCTCCCTCTCTAATTCCATATAAGGGTGTACCAGGATCTCCACAGCTTTCTTTCTCAATTTCTGTAAAAAAAACAGAAAAGTTGCCTTTGTAGGGTTTCAAGTCTATAAATGCCACACTGACAGCTTACTGGACATACATCTCTGTAGCTCATCTATTTTATAACAATTAGGGATACATTAAGGAGGGTTTTTGTGTGGCGGATTCAGCATTCAGCATCAAAACACCAGGCTTCCACGTCAGTAGTTGCTCTAGTGGAAGAAAGATGACGCAGTCAGCGAGGTGAGCGGTGTGCCTTTGAAAGTCTCTGGGGAAGTTCGAGTCTGTCCTATGAGGTTTCTGCGAGCTGACCAACAACATGGGAGTGTTTTGATGTTATTGTTATTAACATATTCTGCAACCTTGATATCTTTTTCTTCCACTCTATGCACACTATTTTCTGAAATTATATTTAAAGAACAACTCTAGTAGCTCTCTTGTGGTAGAGGTGGAAAACCTCATCATTAGAGCTGATGAGGTTGTCAGAGACCAGGTGCAATTCTGAAAATACATCAGACTTCCTCACTGTACACACATATGCAAACATAGATGTTGCCCTTTAGCCCAATTTTTAAAATTTTTTTTGAAATTTCCATAGAGTAAATCCTTAAATTGCAATTAGGATAAGTGGAAACATTCTATACCTTGATGTTCCTGTCACGCCTGCCTTTAGCATAGGCACTACTTGTCTCCGGTACTTCTTGGTTGGATCATTTGCTTGAAATTATATGAACCATATTAAAGCAGAGCATAATTGTATCTTGAGGACAGGAATCAATTTTGCATTTTAAATTGTCCAGATATGTATTAAATTGTCAATACATGCTTCTTGGATGGATTGAATGCAAGGATTTTAAACATGTTATCTTAAAAGTGCATTGTGAATCTTTTGAAGTTTATTTAAAATAAATACACGTCTAAATTCTTCACTGTGAAGACAGGAATGTATATATTGTGGTTCAATAGCTTTGCTTCTGTGTTCACATGATAGTTAATTAATAGCATTATCTCTAGAAAAACATTGGCAAAAATAAAGTTTCAAATAAAACTGGTGGATAATAATATATACTTTCTGATACTCCAAAAATTGCATAGTTCCAGTTCTTCAGAAACCCACTTAGACATTTTAATTTGTATATTTTTCAGTTCTTTCAGCATTGTATACATTTGTGCATATGCATATAAAATATATACAAAGCCACCAGTAAATATGTTTTGTGGATTTTAAAAATTATCCTTGCAACCTTTAAAGAGATCGTGGTCAATTATGATTTAATACTAGATTTGATTTGGTATTCTCTTATACAGTAATCTAAATGTTCATAAGTAGCATTGTTATTTTTTTTGTTTCTTGTTCCTAATCAAATTTTATGTCAAAGATATTATAAATGTAACATCCTTTTTTTGAAGTGTGGGGGCTTAAAGGAAAACATGGCTTTTGAACATAAGGACACGATCAAAAATCTTGTTGAATCTAGCATGATTTCAAGACATGAATTTATCATTTAGGCTATTTGAGTTTTACTCTGTGTATAACTTTTATCGAAACTTACAACTTTTTCCATTATATGCAATACTTACAATAATCTTTATGCATTATCTATACTTAATTATGCTCAAGTGATACTAGATAAACCAAAAGTCAGTTGTTTAAACAGAATAAGGGAATACTATCTTGTTTAAAATCTGGAAAAGTGGACATAAAAGGTCTATCCTCTTCCTATAATTATTCAATCTATATGATAAATAAATAATCTGAGACATTGGACAATTAGAAGAAGAATGAAGCATCATGGTTGAAGGAAGCCACTAAAAGAACGTATACCATGAAGGCAATACAACCATACTTGCTGAAAGTGAAACAAAATTGAACGATTTACTGTTGAAGACCACAGACTAGAAAGCCTTCATTCTAGATTACATCACAACATAAAGAAAACAAAAATACTTACTATAGAACTAATAAGCAACTAATAAGGATAAACAGAGAAAAGATTAAAGCTGTCAAGGACTCCATTTTCCTTGGACCAATAGCAGCAGACAAGAAATCAAAGATATATTTTGCTGAGAACCAACCTGTGGCAAAAGACTTCCTTACAATCCTAAAAGGCAAAGGCGGCACTTTGAGGTCAGGTGTGCCTGACTCACATCACTGCAATTCCAATAGACTTTTGGCATGTCAAAGCCGGCAATGAATTAAGAAGACCAAAGAGAAAGGATGCTTATGAATAGTGGTTATGGTCAAAAATATTACACAGACCACGAACCATGACAAGGATTAACAAATCTCACTTGAATGACAGAATAGACAGAATGCTCCTTAGAAGGGAGGATGGGGATATTTCATCTCTTACTCTGGACATACTGTCAAGAGAAACCAGTTCCTGGAGAAAGACAACATGTTTGATAAGTGAAAAGGAAAACGCCCTCAAGGAGATGGATCACACAATGGCTACCCAACAATGAACCCCAACTTAACAATGGCTGTAAGGATGGAGCAGAGTTGTGTAGTGTTTCATTCTGTTGTACATAGGGTCACTATGAGTAGAAATCAACTTGATGGTGCTTATCTACAACAATATACATTAGAGAAATGAAGTTCTCTAAGATTTGCCAGAATAGCAGTTTATTGGTAATACAATTATATTATAGAATGTTATAATGCCCTCTTTTTAAATATAATAAGCTTATTTGCCATGATTAATATTCATTTCAATCTAATCTTCTGGTTTGTTATCATGTTAGTTTGTTTTTTTGCTCATACTTACCAAGAGGTGCTACATTTATTAATCTGTTCAAAGATCTAGTTTTTGTGTTGTTTGGCCATTTCTATTTTTTATTTTGTTTAATTATATATACTCTTTTTTATTCCAGCTTCAAATTTATTTTCAATTATTGTTCTGTCCCCTTTATATATTCTTGGACTGAAATCTAGTTTATTTATTAGTGTTTTAAAAATTTATAGTCTTTCTTGTTACCTATCAAAAGAAAATTTAAGTTTATAAATTACCTTTAGGGTACTGCTCTGGATACAGACAGGTTTATCGTTCACTTTTAACAAGTATGTTGTTTCCCTTTATTTCTTCTTCAAATAATGTTAGAGCATGGTTTTTAAATTTATGTGTTTGAGCCATAATTTTGTTTCAAAGTTCTGCTTTTTTGAAATTTAATCTATAGACAGCCAAGTTGAATTTCAAAGTGAAGTTAGTGAAATATATTCAATATGATGTTATATTTGTCAAATTAAATTATTTATGCTCTTAATTTATGTCTGCTTTTTCAATTTTTAAAGCAGAGTGTTATGATTCCAAACTGCGAATGAATTTCGCCACATTCCTTTATGTAAACACTGTTCTGATGAAGTGTCCCCAAGTGGGATCAGAATCACAATAGCACTATGTACAATAGAAAGGGACACTACCTGGTCCTGACCCATCCTGACAGTACTGCCTAGGTCGGTGTAGCCACTGGATCAACCTCTCTACTTTTTTTACTGACCTACTTTTTCAGGCATGATTTCCTTTTTCAAAGACTAATCTCACCTGATACCATGTCCAAATACATGAGTCAAAGTCTTGCCATTCTTGCTTCTAAGGAGCCCTCTGGCTGTACTTCTTCTAAAACATTCCTATGTAATTGGATAAAATTTACATCTTTTAAACTTTCTGTGGCCATTCAACTTATCCAACAAATTTATTGAACACCTTTGATATACAAGATGCTCTTCTAAGCTTCTTGGCATATGTCTTTGTGATCTAGTGCTGTGGTAGTAGAAATACAAGAGTTGCATAGCTTTAACAAAGCAAAAATTACTCTCACAATTTAAGAGGATATAAGTCTGAGTTGAGCTCTCAGACAAAGACATTTCTATCTGACTGGTTCTAAGGGGTGCTCTGTGTTTGTAAACCTGACAGACTTAGAGATTTCAATGTGTCTTCATGAACGAAGGCTTTGTTTGGTGTTAGTGGGTTAATCGTGGAGGCGCCTTGGGTCCAACAACTTGTTCTGCTTCACACACTTTTGTTTGGGTAGTCTTCAGGTCTTCTCTGCTTGATTCCCTTTCCTTTCATCACATAAAACAGGAGGTGGTGCAGACGACACTCCCGAGAAATTCCTGTTACACTGGATCAGGTTTGTGTCCTGAGTAACAGTGGTACATCTGGCCTAATAGTTGATTTATGGACAACATCACATGCCACGGCATAATTGCAACATATTATCATTGTATAACTGCTACTCACAGAAAATCAGAGAATCGTGGCCCAGGGAAGTTGACACATATTAGAGGAGGGGACACAATTCAGCAATTCAGTCCATGACTAGGCACATTACTGAATAAATAGACAATTATGCTTGCCTTCCAAGAGCATTTATGCCACTGAATGAATAAGCTGAAACAATAAATAATAAATCAATATTTTATTTTTGCTAATGATAAATGCTATGGGTGGGGGGAAGAGTGTCTAGCAGGCAATGAAGTAGCTGACACACTAAGTGTAGTTACTACAAGAAAAATATTAAGCTAAAAATGTCTTCATTTGGCCATCATATGTCCATGTGTCTAAAATGGAGATTGATAATTCAAATATAATGTTTCCTTTAATAACAAAATTAATTTTTACCAGCTTGAAAATATTTTTTGTAGGCAAAAATAAATATCTCTGCTAGTTCAAGTAGACTAGAGAAACAAATCCAAGGAGAATCATATGTATATATGAGAGAGCTTTATAAAGAGGGTAATTGTACATTAAAAAAAAAGCATTCTAGTCCAGAACAGATCAAGTCCAAAAGTATGACAGTAGTCCACATGTACAATACCATTCTATAAAGTTTTCTTCAAACTCACAAAACATATAGAATGACATTTAGTATAGGGAATTCACAGGCTGATGGGTTGGAAGACATCTGGATCCAGTGGCATTGCAAACATCTCAGTTCTGGCATGGGTCTTTAGGTGACTTCTGGGGCTCCAGAGGTCTGCAGCATCAGGATAGGTACATGTGGTCTCTCCAGGTCCCAGGGCATAACACCATGCATCTTGTCAGGGATGCATCATCTCAGTGAGTGAGCAGAGAGCCACTGTCTCCTGCCTCCAAGCAGGAAATCCCAGTTTCCAGAATTCTCAGGAGAAGGCCCACGCATAACCCTCATTGACCATTACTCTATTGACAGAGTAGATTCCACCCCTTCACTTCTAATCCTCTCAATTTGACACCAGATTATATGTCTACCACAATGTTCAACATTCCTGATGAGAAATCTGATACACAGTAACTTTCATTTCTTTTAATTAACCTGCTCCATAGTCTAGTAATAGGATTATCTTGCAGACATGCTGTTTCTTTTGGGAGTGGAGGCAATCACTGCCCTCTCGTGGCTGTGGGAGCTACCCTCAGACATTCTGGTTTTGAAAATCAATGTAATATACTATGAGGGTTTTTTTGTTTTTATTTAAAAAAATAAAATTGACACTTATTTTTAATCATTTTATTGGGGAGCTCTTTCAAATCTTTTAACAACCCATCACTTAATTGCATTAAGCACACTTACACAAATGTTGCCATCAACATTTCCAAAACATTTTCTTTCTACTTGAGCCTTTGGTATCAGCTCCCCTTTTTTTCCATCCACCCTACCCTTCCACTCTCATGATTCCTAGATCAATTATATATTGTTGTTATTTCAAGTTTTACACTGTCTGTTCTCACCCTTCACCCACATTTCTGTTATTGATTCCCTGGGGTAGGGGTGTACTATATATCCAACTTTGTGATGGGTTTACCCTTTCTTCTTGTGTTAGGGTTCTCTAGAGAAACAAAACCAGGACACCAGTAATTCTCTTTATATATTTATATAGATAGAAGGATATATAAAATAAGAAATAAACTGTTAACTAATCTACAAAGTAGTACAGATTGCTTGGTGCAACTCACTTGCGTAAGACAGCTAGTAGACTGGCAGTTCTTCCAGTCTTGAGGGCTGCTGAGTAGTCCTCTGTAGAGCAATTCAGGCTATCTGATCACAAGCAGCAAACAGCAAAGCAGGTCATCAACAGTCAGCCAGATGACAGAGTCCTACAGGCCCCAGCTCAAGAGATGCATATTCCATGAGCTTGGCAAAGCAGCGCTTGAAGGAACCTCAACTCACAGCAACACAATCTACAATTAGGTGTCCCATAAGTAGTGTTGCTTGGAGATCAAGACACAAGTGAGGCAGTTGGCTGGTCCAAAGATCCAAGAGAAAGAGGCCAAGGGTGGAGCTCACAGAGCCATTTTTATCTCTACCCTTCAACTGATTTTCCATGTTGTCACAACAGACCCACCCATCTTCTTGGGCCTCTTGGTATCACTACTCCTACTACTGTTCCTGAGGGTTTTATCTGTCCTGAATTCCATGTGTTCAGCTCTTACCTCTATCAGTGTGTGTACACTGGTTTGGTGGGAGGTGCTCTTAATTATATAAGGTCCCTATGAAATGACATGGACTTGATGGCAGTGAATTTGAGTTTGGTGCATATTCTCATTGTCCCTTGGTGGAGATTTTAAATAGAGTAACTTGAATTTAGAAAAACCTTAAATGTTATTTGTGTTTATTTCCCTTTGACTACACTAGTTCTGCCTCCATTGCTCCTGTTCACTGTCAATCTCCCATGTTGGGGAATGTCTTCTCTAATCAATGTCAAAATCCTGGTGAACTTCTCAGTGCAGTTTCTTTGATTGATGTGCTGCATTTTTTGGACCATAAAACGTACCCAGTTTTTAAAGCAGGAAAGCAAGAAAAAAATATTCTGAACCAGTATACGAAAATATTTATTAAAAGAAAGCAAAATATGTTAATATTTAACAGAATAAACTCAGAAGTGGTGTTAAGAACCATCATCACTCTCATTAGCAAATGTGCTGATCATGTGACCTGCCTGACATTGAGACTCCAGGAGGCGGAACTTCCCCCAAACACACAGCAATCCACAGCATGCAGACATCAGTGGTTAGGTTAGTCCGCGGGTGGGTGCATGGGAACATAAACAAATATTCTGGGGTATTACATCTTTGGACCATAAAACACACCACGTTTTGCTCCCACTTTTGAGGGGGAAAAAGTGCAGCTTATCGTCATACAAATATGGTACTTATGTCTGACTTTCCTTCTCTTTCAGGGAGTCCTCCCTGTTGATAACTGCATCAATCTCCCATTCCATATCTAGACATTTTTCCCTGGAGCAGAAGTGTTTTCCAGGCTGGCAATTCTCGTGTTTCCTAGGATTGTCAGCGGACTCTAGCTGTGGGTCTTTGGGTGTAGGACACCTTATTTTCCTTCGAAAAAGTTGCCATATTTGAAGCCTATGCTGGCACTGTTTTTTAAAAAATTCTTAGCTAACCTTTATTTCTATATACATATTATGTGCTTATGTATTTATTAATTTTTTGGAAACTGATACAGGGTCAAAATAATTCCAAACTTAGAACATTAATATATGTCTATGTATTTCCTATCATCTTTGGGTTAGGGATAAGTAAGAGTTTATAGCCTATGTTTTGAAAGCACATTTCTCCTTTAATACAACATTCTTTTAAAAAATCATATTATAATACATAGCTAACACTTAAAATTTGCAATACTCTGTCATCAATTGAGTAGCAATATTTAGCATAGTAACAATGCAACTATTGTCTATCCGTGCTTTTGATATTATTACTATACACAAGGTAAGTCTAATATCCAAATAAATAATGCAAAAAAGAGTAATTGTCCCAATGGAGCTTTGTTGTTCCTACAGCTGGACTGGACACTACTAGCAGTTGTCTTCTACTGCTTCTCTAAGAGGTGAAACAGCCAGTTGCAATTGTAAAAATTGAGGGTAAACGTTGACCTTCAAGAAGTCAAAGATAGAAGACTACTAGATAAATTGCTCACCCTTACTACTAATAAGAGGTGATTCCAAAGTACAGCTCGTTCAAGTGCTCACAAGACTAAGCAATCAACTTTGACCAGCTCAGTAATAAACCATCTCGTAACTGTTGCCCATACTCTTCTGTTTACAGCTCCTTATGAATCATTCTTGCTGTGTTGGGTTGGAATTTCACGTCCCCAACAAAGAGTCGTTCAAGTGCCTTGTTTTAGTTTTAGTTTTCTAAGAAACAAAAGCTGCAAAACTGGCATCAATAGCAAACAAACAAGTAGACCAATGTATCTAAATATCATAAACAGCGATACACAGGAAGACAGGAACTTCAGCAGGAGTCATTAAATAACGATTGCTATCAACAAGTTTCCTAAGCACTATAACTTTTTTTTAACTCATCTAATTCTTATTATTATATCGTTAGAAGACTTTGAAGGGCTAGTCAAGGACTCAGTTTCAACTCTTGGTGACCCTACTAGACAAACTCGAACTGCCAGTGACTTTGGGTTTCCAAGGCTGTAAATCTTTCTGCGGACACAAGGCTTCATTTTCCTACCAAAGAAAAACTTATTTTAAACCTCTGACCTCGATGGATAACCTTCCTAAGGATCTCAACCTTTCTAACACTTAGATCCTTAATACATTTACTCATGTTGTGGTGACACCTCCAACCATAAAACTACTGTTGTTGCTACTTCATAACTGGAATTTTGCTACTCCTATGAGTTGGGTGATCCCTGTGAAAAGGTTGTTCAACCCTCAAAGGGGACATGACCCACAGGCTGGGAACCAGGGAGCTAGGACATCAGCACTTCTTACTTGTGGAAACAGCTCAACATAGATTCTGTTCCACATCTGTTCGAGTACATCTTCATCCCCACTTTTTTGCTCTTTTCACTACTTTTACATTTTTTTATAAAGAATGGAAAAATACGCAGAGGAGCCAGCTGCAGAAATGATAAGTAAAAAGAAAAATCAACTGTCTCCAGCATTAGAAGTAAAAGGAGAGCAAACTTAATTTGAAGAGAGGTTGTTATTGATCTCTGATGTCTAAACACATAAATCCTACCTCTATAGCTTGCCAGCATGACATTAAAACAACTCTGGATTCTTCAAATTTAGGACCATAGGAAGGAAAGAAGTCTTGTTTTAAGCCTTGTCTGCCTGAGAAATCTGTTCTCAGATGTCAATCTTGAAGGGATGTGGGCGGTACAAACTCTATAGGCATGGTCTACTAGCTGAAAGATTGGCAGTGCAAAGCCACTGAGAGGCTGCTCAGAAGATGAGCTTGACAAGCTGCTTTCAAGAGGTCAAAACTCTGAGACCATTGTGAGCTGCATATAAGGCGTAATCATTTGTTGGAGTCAATTGCAGAGAAATGAGCCACAACAGAAATGCCAGACACGTTGTTCCCTTTGCCAGTTCTATGATTTTTGTGGCACATTATCCAGTAAGAAAAAAAGGCCTTCCCCCACTGTCTAAGACCTGCGAAAGTATTCATCTTGCCAGGTCAAACATTATTTCCTCCATAAAATTAACCCCGAATTTAAGTGTAGTTAGTTGCTAGATTCTCTGGAATGCTACCAGCCTTTGGCATGCCCGTATTGATCTGTGTGTTTCCTTATCACTCATTATTGATTTACCCCTATGCTGCTGACCATAAACATTTATTCACCTCTGCATTTCAAATACTTCATTCATTAGGTGTCTGTATTAAGCTTTATGCATGTGGCATATTTAATCTTGACAGTCTTATGAGGATCCAGAGAGGTAAAACGCCTTTGTGAGAGTCATAAAAATCATTAATGACAGAACTAGAATTGGAATCCAGGAAGTGTGGTTCTAAATATAATGTATGATTATGCAATACATTCAGCTTCTCAGAGCCTAAAATTCAAGAAAAAAACTTACAGAATGAATAATAAAGGATAGAAGACAAAAAATAATTTACTTACAAAAGTATGTGGTCTTTTCCTTTGACTTCCCCCATGGAATCTATCTGATTCATGGAAATCCCAGGTAGGGATTCTGAGACTGCAAATCTTGTGGAACATGACAGTCTCAGATTACCATGCATTTCTACCACCATCTGTGCTGTTAGCAGTTAACCCACAGCATCGGATAAATTTTGTAGACAGATACATGAAATAATAGAATACCATCTATTCCAGCAATATATTTGGAATAATTCTAAATGTATTGTTATTATTATCATTGAAGGATAATAAAAGCAGAAATACTTCTGTTTACCATCCACATCCATTCTCTTTTGAACTCTGTTCTTTGTGCTTGGGAGGGTTTCATTGGAGGGTGGATAAGTGTAGTTTCACATAGATTGACATAAATTTAACTCCATGGATGACATAGAGGTAGTTCGTTCTTCTATGCCCTATAGGGTCGTCAAGAACCAGAATCCAGTACATGGCAGTGAGTTTGTTTGTTTGGTTCATACTGTCTAACTTTCTGTGAGGAATAGCCCTGGTGACTGTCAGTACTGTCAGAAGAATGGTGTGAAGAGGTCTTGAGGCAACTTAGGATATTTTCACTAACGCTATTAACAGGAGTTTGATCTTCTTCTAAATATTGCAGCTCCTGCAAGCATGACTCTCCACACAGATGTGGTCTGGAAGCTCTTAAGATCATTCCTGGCTATGGTAATGGATTTGGACTGTTAGAAGATGGAAATATTTTACAACTCCTTGCTACCTTCCTTATGCCTGGTTTATGATTAGGTTTTGTGTCAAGGTGTTGAATCTAAGGGAAGGTCTGGACATATCTTAAAGATATGGACATATCTTAAAGAAGTCTCCCTCGGGGGGTGGGGATCTATATAAAAGAGACACTGTCGAAAAGTGGACCACAAACTCACTGCCATGTACTGAATTCTGGTTCATGGCAACACTATAGGACATAGGAACTATCAGGATCCTGCCATGTTCCTGCTAAACTTGGACCCAAATGACTCTCCATCCACTGGCCAGCCACAGTAGACTCATGAACTTGTAGTTTGGGCTGGGCCCTTTCCATAAAATAATTTCTTTCTTGATATAAAGAAATTTCTTTATATCTCTCTCTATATACATATTCAAATGTCACTGGTTTTATTTCTCTAGAAAGCATAGCCTGCTAACAATTTGTTTTGTTCGTCAGTTCCTTCTGGTCAGTTTGCATTTACAGTGACACTAGGCACAACCGAAGGGAACACTGGGCATTATGCACAGCCAAACTTGGAAGAAATCCAGTGAGCAGCCATCCTCAGACAGCAGCAGGGGCAGTAGAAAGAGAAACGAACTCTGATCTCTTTCATTCGTATTGTGGAGGCACAGATCAGAATCTGCGGAGGGGGTGCGGAATGAAATAGAGTGGAAGATCAGAGAATGTATGGAGAGCACACACAATGCTTTCATTGAAGGATCATCCCGATTCATGATTGTTGAGTTGGTAACAACTCAGAGAGAGCCAATAGAACAGGTTAGAAATTCCCTTGTGTGTTTTCAGACTGTCAACCTTTAGGCAGTGGTTTTCAACCTTCCTAATGCTTCTCCCCTTTAATGCAGTTCCTCATGTTGTGGTGATCCCCGTCAACCCTAAAATTATTTTGGTTACAACTTCATCCTACTGTTATGAACCGTCATGTAAATACATGATATGCAGGGTGCATTTTCATTGGTACAAATTGAACATTATGAAAGCATAGTGATTCATCACAAAAATATGTAATTAAATATTGTGAAATATTTATTTCTAATCATTCATGTCGGGTACTCCTATGTGGGCGGACTTCCTGGACATGGATAAAGGAGTGGTGTCTGGTGGTCTAAGGTGACCCCTGTGAAATTCTCATTTGACCCACAAATGAAGCTGCAACCCATGGGTTGAGAACCACTGTCTTTGGGAGCATGGAGAGGTACCTCTTTCTCCATGGGTAGTGGCTGGTGGTTTCAAATGGCTGATCTGCTGGTCAGTAGCCCAGCGTGTAATCTACTGTGACACGTGGGTTCCTCATGCAATGTGAGGGCAACCTTGGAACAAAGCTCGAAATGGCAGTGCCTAGGACTTATAGAAATGGGAAATGAGCACATTTCTTTTAAGTGATCAAGTAACTTTGAACCCTGATGCCTAACACAGTACACTTAATTTTAAATAAAATCAGATTTGCAGCCATAATGTAACATCTGGCCTAAAATGACAGAGAGCTTCTCATTGATCAATCTCTGTCTTGACAATATTTGACACTGTAATTCAACTACTTCACAGAGAAGCTGTGTTAGTTAAAAGAAAGTGGTCTGTGAAACTTGCAGCTTCGCTCATTCTTCACGCTAAGGAGCCTCTTGGGAATCTCATTACCTGAGCTACAGGTTTGCACAGGTTGAGAAATACAGAATCATGTAGCACAAACAGATATTGTAAGTTAAACGAGGTCTCACCTTCAAACATCTCAGAAAAACAAAACTAGAATACACATCAAAGATTTTAAGAAAGAAATCCATTACTTGCTGTGCTAATCCGGGTTGACTAGAAACACAAATACTGAGACACATGTGTATAAGAGAGAGTTTTATATCAAAAAGCAATTGCATATTTAAGAAAATATCCCAGCCCAGTCCTGATGAAGTCCATAAGTCCAATGTTAACCCATATATCTGACACTAATGGATCAATTCTCTTCAGACACACACAGCCATGCAGTGATCCCGAATGCAGGAAGATCATAGGGCAGTGGGTAGAAAGTCATGTAGCTTCAGTAGAGGGGGAAGTATCTCAGTGTTGGCATGAGATTAATAGAATTAGGAACTATTTCTTTGTATAGAATACAAGGTGTTTTTCTTTGTAATTAAATATGATGTTGCTTGACATATTGTTATCTTGGAGTTATTTTAATGTAGCACTTTATGTTTATGAATAAACATTTAACTTTTTAAGTTCAAATTTATAGAGCTGCAAGCAATATCCGCAGCACTAGAAAGAAAGAAAGAAAGAATCTATGTGTCTTCAGAGAGACCAGGTTGGTACCATTTTTCTCCTTTTGTCACTATGAGACTTTCTTCTGGTTGTGGGGTTCCTGGCTCAACCTTCATAATTTCACCTCCTTTTCTCTCTTTCAAGAAAACAGGTTGGAATACCAACCACCAAAAAGATTTATTTTAATCATTTTATTGGGGCCTCATACAACCCTTATTACAATCCATCTATCCATCCATCCATTGTATGCAAAGCACATTTGTACATTTGTTGACATCACTGTAAAAATTTTTTTTCTACTTAAGCCTATGTATTGGCTCCTCATTTCCCCCCTCCTTTCCCCCTCCTCTCCCACCTGAACTCTCTGTAATTTATAAATAATTATTATTTTGTCATATTGTACACTGTTCAATGTCTTTCTTCACCTACTTCCCTGTTGTCCATACCCCAGGAAGGCGGTTATATGTATAGCCCTACAATTGGTTCCCCCTTTGTACTCTATCTTCCCTCCACCTTCCTGGTATCATTACTCTCACCACTGTTCATGAGGGATCAGATGTCCTAGATTCCCCTTGTTGCCAGTTTATATCCTCTGGTCTAACTGGATTTGTAAGGTAGAGTTGGGATCATGATAGTGAGAGGGAGGAAGCATTTAAGACATAGAGAAAAGCTTCTTAATTTTAAACTTGTGAAAGATGGAATTTAATAGTTTTTTTTTCACAATTCACTGACTTAATCATATTCAAACAGTTGTGCTACTACAATCAATTTTAGAATAATTTCCTCTCTTTTGTACTTATTATTAGCTCTCAGTTTCCCTCAATCGTCATCTACCATAACCTTAAGATTCTATTGATCCTGTTAATGCTTCAATAGATTTATCTCTCCTGGATTTCATATACAGAAAATCAGGCAAGACAAAAACAAAAAATAAAACAACAATAACAAAATGAAACATAGAAAAGGTTCCATTGAAAAGAAATCAGAAAATATTAAAAACTAGAACAAATTTAAAATGGGTCATGGAAGAGACTAAATTATAATATTAACCTAGCAGCACCTGCTTTGAACCACTTTCAAATGCACTCTCCCTGATAGCACAGATTTTCCCATCTCTGGTCAATGGTCATAGAGACTTCACTGGAAGCTTAATCCATGTGGGAACCCTGCAAATTAATTTTGAGATTTCACTGACATCTATCACCCTCGACAAAGTGGGTGCATATAATTTAAGTTCTAATACCATTCCGCCTCTGATCTTTTGTTTTATTATTTATAATTTGTAGATCATATACCTTCTGAGTGAACTTGGTTGACACCTCACTTATAGGGCTGCTTGGTATAATACAAGGTTTTCAGATCCCAAACACTAGGCTTTGTGAGAGCTGGGTACCATCTGATGTCTTCAGCACCCTTGCTGTAACACCATGTCTCCTGTGATCTCTTCATGATGGCAAGTATAAAGTGATGCCACATGGATAAGGCTATCTGATAAACTCCAATTTTCTTCAACATTTTAAAAGCCTCAGGTATAACCAGTTCATTTTATTTCACTATTTACTGAGTAGCCATTATATGCCCCAAACTGAACTGGGAATGATGCCCACAAGAAAGTATGTGCCGTTGTCTCTACCCTTAAAACAAAACATCGCCCAGCAAAGGTTGTTAAGCGAATGTCATCAGTATATGTTTTATCTTCCTGACCACTTACTGTCAACCTACAGAAAACAGGTGACATTTTTGTTTTAACAACTTTACAATAAAAGGTAGCTGTTTTAAAAGTTCACTGTAACTTACAACTTTTCTCTAGTTCTTGAAGGCTTCCTCCTCCCAACTATCCTGGTCCCAATTCTCACAAATCTAGCTGGATTGGAAGAGTTACATTGGTACAGATTAGAACTGGTAACACAGGAAACCCAGGACAGATGAAATCCTCAGGGTCAGTAGTATGAGTAGAGATACCAGAAGGTTGGAGGGAAAATGGGGTAGAGATGGGGAGCTGATTACAAAGATTTAGACATAACCTATCTGAGGAATGGAGAGCGAAGGAGTGGGTGAGGAGATATATTTGGCAGTGTATGATATGACAAAATAAGACTAATTTGCAGGGGAGTAGGGTGGGAGGGGAGAGGATGAAAAACTGATATCCAAAACTTGGATGGAGGGGAAGATGGTCTGAGAAGAATGATGGCAGCGAGCACATGAAGGTGTTTGACACAATATATGAATGTATAGATTGTGATGAGTGATGTACAAGCCTCAAATAAAGTGTTCTTTTTAAAAAGACACATTAAAATAAAATATTCAATTAAGAAAAAAGTTCATTGTGATTTCTGATTAAATATATTTCCTACCTATGCTTAGGGAATGTATTATGGCTTAGACAACTAAAAATTAAACCTGATCCCGAGGTATTCGCCTTACAACCTTGACTAAGGGTTGAATCCTTCAGATGCTTCTGAGGATCTGGTTAGCATTTGCCTTTAATCTAGATTTAGGTACCATGTCTCTTACAAGCAAGATGACAGGGAAGTAGCTGATTGAGGTTAGGAAACACAGCCATTTGCTCAAGGGCACTGTCACTGTGAAATTTCAAATCAGCCAAAGGCATTAGCTATTAGTTATTTATACATAACATCATCATCATTGTTTCAGGTGCAATTACATTATTGATTCATTCATCTGTTAATTCAATAATCTATCAATATTAAGGTCAGCAGTATAAAACCGCAGGAGTTCTGTGGGAGAAAGATAGGGGTATTTATTCCCGTAAACCAGCAGTTTTCAACTTGTGGATCGCAACCCCTTTGGAGTTCTAGTGACCCTTTCACAGGGATCACACGATTCATAACAGTAGTAAAATTGCAGATAAGAAATAGCAATGAAAATAATTTCTTTGGGGCTGAGCCCTGGTGGCGTAAATCGTTGAGTGCGGCACTGCGGACCGCAGGCTTGGCAGTTCAAATCCAAAGGCGGCTCTCAGGAGCAGTACTGGGTAGTGCCCACGACCACCAGAGGGCAGTGATGCCCCCCCCAAACAAAAACAAACAAAAAAGAAAATCATTTCTTGAGGGGGGGGCAGGAAATCACCCAGGACATGAGGAACTGTATTAAAGGGTTGAGGCATTGGGGAGGTTGAGATCCCCTGCCAGATATAGCAACAGTCTAAGACATTCACAGTGGCAGCTCTGTCCTGACCTCTGGGGTTCGCTCTGAGTCAGCATTGACTGAATGGCAGTGAGTTTGGGTCTGAGGTGCTTTCTAAACTGCTGTTTACATGGACAATGATTGCAGAATCCAGGAAAAATGAAATCATTAAAAATATCCATGTTTTTACCAAAAAAACTCCGTTTCTTTTTTTCTTTTTCTGCTTATCATGGTAGTTCTCAATGGTTGATGAGATTTTATTTCCTTGGCATTGAAGCATAATCCACACTGAAAGCTGCAGTCATTGATCTGCATCAGTAATTGCTCCAGTCTTTTTACTTTCAGCAGCAAAGTTATAGCATTGACAAGTCAACTTGGTAATGAACCTTCCTCTCATCTTGAAGCTGCCTTCCTGTTATGAGAGTTCCAGCTCCTCTGATTACTCAGAATATATATTGAATAAGTACAGTGATAGGAGACAATATTCACACTTACCTTCTTGATTTGATTTTAGACCGAGCAGTATCCTCTTTTTTTTTTTATGTGCTTGCCGATTGCTCCTCACTGACTCCGGATCCTGGCTACGATTTTTGGCAGTTCTCTGTCAATCATTTTTGACTATTTTCAGTAAAACTTTAATTTCATATGACATCATGATATTGTTAGATAATTTTCAAATTTTGTGGAATCACCTTTCTTCAATATGGGTCCCTTTCAGTCATTAGGAAGTAGTTTTCCACATTTCTTGGCATGGGCTAGTGACTGTTTCCTGCATAGCATTTGTTGTTGAAACATCTAAGTTGAGATATCCATCAGTTTTTGGAGACCATTTCGTTTTATCAATACCTTCACTACAGCTTGGACTTTATACTTGAACACCTTTAGTTCATACGCCATCTGCTTAAATGGCTGCACATTAACTTTTGCTGTTGCTTTTGTATCATAGCTCTAGAAATGCTAAGCATGTTCTTCTTTATTGGGTTTCCAATTCCAAGCATGGAAAGTTTCATTATATTTTACTTTGACTTTTTCCATTGCCCTTTGAAACCTCCTTCAATTTCTTTTACATTATAATTTCTTCACATATTTTTAGTTACTCTCCATTCTAGGACAAGTTAAGTATCTCTTCTGACATTTATTTTGGCCTTTACTTGTTTTATGCCTTCTTGTGACCTTTTGTTTTTTTAATATATGATATCCTTGATGTAGTACCACTGCTCAATTGATGTTGGCCCATCAGTATTTAATGAGTAAAATCTATTCTTGATCTGGTTGCTAAGTTCAGATGGGATGTATTTACAGTCATATGTAGACTCTCTTTGGTTTGCTTTCATTTTCTTCATCTTCAACTTGGATATGAGCAATTGTTGGTTTGTCCTGTGGTCAGCAACTAGCTTTATTCTAATCAAAGACATTCTGCTTCTCTGTCATTTCATTCTACAGATGTTGTCAGTTTGAGTCCTGAGGTACATGTGTATAATCATGTTTAACATTGTTAATAAAAATATACCTGCAAGGAATAATAATCAGTTTCATAAAATTATGACATTGTATAATTCCCGCACTGCTTCTATCACCAAAAACAACTTTCCCTGTTACCGAATTCTTCTTTGATTCCAACTTTTGCATTACAATTATCAGTATTGATCAATATGTCTTGACTGCATAGTTGGCAGTTTTAGATGGCAGAAGTTGCTAAAAAAATCAATGTCTTATATTTGACATTACCATTTGATGCATAATTGGAATAATAGTCAAATGAATTGGTCTTCTTGTAGACTATCACTGAGAGACTTGTATTTTCATATTAATTCATAGGAATTAATTTATAATTCCAAGTATAGCAGGCCCTATGTTTGTTTATTTTTATTCTAATTGGCTAATATAAGTTCATTTGTGATTAATAATGCCTACAGCATGAGTCATTCGTCTATAATTTTGACAGTTTCCAATGTTTCTATATTTACATTTAGCATTTCTTATTTTTCAATAATTAACGTAGTTGTTTCTTAGAATTATGAGTAATGCCACTGCATCCCCAAATGTAGACCCCAAAAACAACTCCTTCCACATAAAGTTTGATTCTATTTGAGGGTGCTCAAATCTGAGTGATTTCCAATCTGAGGTGTTAATCCTCCAGAACTCTATCAAATAATTTTCTGCTAAAGGTTTTCACTGAACAATGAAATTTCAGAAGTAGATAACTAGGTCATTTTTCCTACTCTGGCTTAGTCTGGTAATCCTCCTGAAACTTATGTATCATGAGTAAGTCTGTTGGTGTTGTTTGAAATGCTGGTGGCATAACTTACAGTACCACAGCAACACACAGACCAACATTCAATACAACCATCGTGTCATTTTCAACTGATAGAGTGCCTAAATGGAGTTTACAAGGTTGTAAACCTTTATAAGAGTGGATAACCTCTTCTTTCTCCAGTGAGGTAGCTGGTGGGTTTGACTTTGTGGTTAATAATCAAACTCTGATATAGAATACCACATATATATTTTTCATGCATTTGTTTCTGTATATATGTATAAATAAATACTTTTGAAGTATTAATACTATAAGATACTCATATAAGATATAAGGAACACATGGTGATTGATATGAAAATTTTATTGGGAGAAGGAATGCTAAATTTCTTTTTTAAGCAGAGCAATGAACAAAGATTTGGCAGATTTGTGTGTGTGCATATATATATACATATATCCTGCTGTGTGTGTACATATATATCCTGCTGTGTATGTATATATGTATATATATCCTGTTGTCTTGTGGGTTATGTTTTGGGCTTCTAACCACAAAGTCAGCAGTTCTACGACCAGCCACTCTGTAGGAGAATGTGAGGCTTTCTATTCTACTATTTGCAACTCTGGAAACAAAGAAGGACAGTCCAATTCTGTACTACAAAGTTGCTATGAGTCAAAATGGACTCAAATGCAATCAGTTAGGTCTTGATATATTTGTGTGAAAGGAGTTCTAGAGACACTGACTTGAAAACATCAGTTTCCTAACCACAAAGTGGTTCAAACTCAGTCTTTCCATTGGTTCCATGGGAGAAAGATTAAGTTGTCTGTTCTCCATGAAGATTTACAGCCTTGACGACTGTGACAGGTAGGTTTACTGTGTCACCTGGCCAACAGGGGCAAATGGGATGTTTAAGGGCACAGTTTGATTGGAGGGCAAAGAGATAAACTGTTCATCTCTCTCTTGCTCTCTGGTGCTCAGGCTGGACTGTGACTGCTTTACCTAGCTCTCTGCTTCAAGGTATGAGCTACACAACCTGTGGGCCAGCCAACCCATGAATCCTGTCACTACAGCTTGAGATTCCTTCTAGACTTGCTTTGCCATGCTGCTGGTGTATACATTGCTTGAGCTTGAGGGTGGTGATCCTGTCATCTTGCATTGGTTGAGTACAATATCCCATTTGGGCCTTCTTCGCTAAGCTCCTGAGCTGCTGACTGTTGGTGACCAACCCTGCTGTTTGCTGCCTGTGTCTGGACTGCCTGCATTGCCCTTGGGAACACTCAGCTCTCTGCTTCCTTGACCTTGGATACTGGAGTCCTTGTGAGTTGAAGGACTTCCTGTATATTAACTGTTCCATTGAAGTGAGTTGAACTGAGCCTTCTGTATTGCTGTGTGGAATATTTAGCTGCTATATTCCTTTGTGCTTTATTTTTCCTTATATATACATATTTATATCTATATCTCTATTTATTCTGTATATCTCAAGCTTTAGATGTACAGAATCAAAAGTGCCCTGGGTTTGTTTTTCTAGAAAGCCCTTCTAACACAAAAACCCTTCGCAGAGTCACTATGTGTCCGAATTACTTTGGTGACAACGGGTTTATTTGGCTCTATATGTGAGTTGAGGCACATGGAAGGAATTTTGTAACATTTCTGGTAGAGGTAATAATTCAGTCAAAGGAAGGATAGTATGAAACAACATGATGTAATGGGTATAATTGTAGTAGTCCAGTATGGTCTGAATAAGGTACCATCAAAGAGGGATGGAATATGAATTTGGGGGAATCTGCGGTTAGTCTTGCAAGCAATGCCAAGAGATTTCCACTTTATTTTTGAGTAAAGGAGGAGAGCCATTGATAAAGCATTCACCACACAGTGTGGTTTAGGCCATACAAATAATCCAGACATAGCAAACGGACAGCAATGGCTAGTGAAATGAAGTAGGCATTATATAGAGTCAATTATAGAGACATGACCTTACTCCCCAAATAGATTATTGTCTAATAATGTAGCATCAAAATAAGACTATCAGGAAGCTTTTATTTTTATCAGAAGACTTCACAAAGCATTGTTCACTTATAACCCTGTTTAACCTGTCTATTTTTAAAACTATTTTCCACTGAAGTGCCTTGAACGAGAGAACAAAGTAAAATATAGATTTTTGTCTAAATCTCTGTAGCTACCTGTTTAAAAGAGTTTGCAAGCAGAGATAGATCAATATTTTTTGAACTATAATGGCAATCAAAGTGAATGGATTTTTCTTTTGAAAGACCCATAACTGCTACCAGCTTAACAGCAGTCATGAAAAATTTCTTAATGCTGCTTGTACTATAGCTACCAGATGTTGGGAGGACTTATAATTATGTGAAGATATAGTGTTGTGTCTCTACATCAAGCACCTTTACTTATTATCACAAAATACGTGAAAACATTAAAGTCCAACAATTGAGGAGAATAGTTCTTTTGCATTAAAAGCTGTGGCTGGGTCCCTTATGGTGGCTGTTGTGTTAGTACTGACTCTTGGAGACCCAGAGCATGCAAAATAGAACCGCTTCCCACGATTTTGAACTGGGTTACCTTGCCTAATCAGGTTGCTATGTCTGCCTTCTGAGATGTTGCTAAGGACTTTCACCCTGCCAACGTCTGTGCTAGTAGTCCGATGCTTCATCATCTCTATGCCTGAGGACTCCATGTTGCAAAAGGCATCCTATTGCCTCAGAGCTATTTAGGAATGAAGTCCTGGAACAATGGACTCTCTGTTCAGGAAACAGCTATTGGGCTCCCATATGTGTTCTGATAGTGAGTGGGATGCCTGAGATGAATGGAAACAGATGCTAGTTCAGAACTGGGAATAAAAAGAATCACATAATCAGACATTTCAAGCATTGGTCCTGGAAAGAGATGAACAAATGGACGTAATGATAGATTTTTGCAGGTAGTTTCTTCATATCCAGTTCAGTATCTCAGAGCTTTTCCTTCTGCCTTGCCCACTTTTCACATTCCATTTTCCAGCCTACCCCCCATTCTCTAGTCTACCCCAAGCCCACCCCCAGGGAAGTGCAGGCGATACCACCTTGCCTTGAGGCCGTGTGTCCTATAGCCCATGCCCTGTTGGTAGCTTGCTATGTAAAGCTGTTCCGGTAATTCGCCAGCCTAACTTTGTAGCCTTCAGATGACTCTCTGTGTTGTTCCTGGCTGTTAAGGAAAATCTCATTCCCAGACACTAAGTATGTACCCCTACCCAGTTCCAGAAGGCTATTGCAGACTAAGCTCCTTTTCATTTTTGTGACCAGCTAGGTTAATCAGAGTGGACAAACAGGATGCAGCTGGAGCCTTATATTTTTCAGGTTGGAAAGACAGGATAGGGATTTTGCCTTTCTATACCCTGTTTGACAGCTAGTTTAGACTTGAGGGTTTTAAGTGACATTAGTCCTTTGAGTAGTTACCAGGTTAATAACGACTCCTAATAAACACTACTGCATGGCATTACAGTAGTCTTTAAATTTCTCATGCATGTAACATCATGGGTCATTTTTTGATAAAACCTATCCTCAGAAGAGGACTCATATTAGTCATATATATTTTACCATGGGATTTTAATCATTGTGTATCTTGACTTTTGTAAATTATTTATTTTTTACTTTTGCAAATAGTAGAAAGAAAGAAACTTTTCAGAAATTGGAATTGTATTTGGGATATACATTTTGGTGACTGGAAAATAAAAAAGAAGATTTTTTTGGTATTGCTATATATAGGACTGAGTAATTTGGGCTACAAAGTTTCAAAAAATTGATTGACATATATTAGATATTTATTTATTTATTTTTTTAGGACATATATTAGATATTTAAAGGATGATAATAGAATAACTTCTTTTATTTGGCTTTAACTTCAATTTAAAGACCTTCTTAAACCGAATTTTTTTTGGAAATTCAGAGAAAGAAATATTATTTCTATATTGGAGATAATCATAAAAGATTGAGGAAAGGTGAATTTCTTGAGTTCTTCAGTGAATCAAAATGAATTTTAGAGACAAATCAGAAGAGAAATTAAAAGAGTCATATCAAATTTGAACAAGGTAGAAACTTTATGATAAGGAATAGCAAAACAAATTATCATGGCCAGATAGTGAATAACTTCTTGTTTCTTATTTTTCAATTAATTATGCAGGAATGAGTAAGACCCAAGATTTTAAAGTAAAAGAATAAAAAGTATTGTTTTATGGAAATTGGAAGCTAACACAATCAGCAAAAGAATCATGAGAAACATCTGAAAATATATTGCAAGAATTTAAGCAAAAGTAATATAATACATATTATAGTTGTGACCAAAACAGAAACAAAAGAAACTACACAAGGCAAATGATAAAATTTGTACTTTGTTTGAAGAGAAAAAAAGAGAAGAAAAAGTGAAGGTTAAAAATAAACACACAAATCCAGATGGACTGGAGAAGTCACACTAGTATAGAGGGGAGCTGGAGATATGGGGAAACCAAGATGGATGAGCCCCTTCGGGCCAATGGTTAGATTGGAGATGCTGGAAGGGTGGAGAGAAGGTAGGGTAAAGATATGGAATAAACTGCAAGGATATACACATAAGCTCCTATTTAAAGGACGGGCATCAAAGAAGTGGGTTGGGGGAGAGATCGGGCAGTGTAAGATATGACAGAACAATAACAATGTATAAAGTATTGGGAGTTGGTGGGGAGAACAGAGCAGGGGAAGAGGGAAAGGGATGGAAAAGCCTATATTAGGGGTTCAAGGGAAAAGGTGGATAATTGGAGAATGATAACAGAAGTGGACATGTGTGGGTGCTTGGCACAGTATGTTTATTTATGTATTGTGAAAAACGATGTATGAGCCCCCATAAAATGATTTAAATAAAAAAATAAACACACAAATGCATCCTCCAAAATAATGTTAACTACTAATAACACTGGTATTAATAAGCATTGTGGAAAGGGAGAGGAAGTTTGGTAGAAAAATTTGAGGAGTATTAAAGTTATAGAAAATTGAATTTTAGGGCTGAGCCCTGGTGGCGTAAGTGGTTGGCGGTTCAAATCCAGTGGTGGCTTTCAGGAGCAGCACTGGGTAGCGCCCACGACCACCAGAGGCAGTGATGCCCACCGCCCCCAACCCCCCCGCCAAAAAAAAAAAGAAATAGAATTTTACAGTATTCTGCCCTTTATTGCACTACTTTTCATTGTGAATGTGTACAGGGGAGGGGTGTTGTATTCAATGATGGTTTTTAAACTTTATATCTGAGATACACATAGGCAAGCAGGGGTCCTCAAACGACTGCCCGTGGGCCACATGCATCCCCCTGAGGACATTTATCTGGCTCGCTGGGGGGGGGGGGGGGGTTTGCTGCTGCTGCTGTTCTCCTTAGCAGCAGCAACCCTTCCCCGGCTGCAGTGAATTTATTCATAGTTGTTTGTTTGTTTTTTAAACTATAGTCCAGTCCTCCAATGGTGCGAGGGACAGTGAACTGGCCCCCTGTTTAAAAAGTTTGAGGACCCCTAGGCTATCTGAAAGTACTTCAAAAAGTTTGCAAATAATGAATTAAACTATAATTGACCTTTCTCAAGGATATATGCCAACAAAATTCCAACCCACATGAGAAATACAGGTGTAAACTATAATCTATGCAACAATTTGTCCAAATTACTTAGATTTTGCCAAATGACCTCCAACTTGTTTTTGTTTGCCTCTGCTTCCAACTCAGGATCAAGCATAAAAAAGGCCAGGGAGGCACTCAAACTTTACCACTGCAGATGCTCCATTTCTAGCAATGCCACTTCCAACTTCCTCAAGCCTAGCAAGCTTAGTGGAAAAATCTCTTTAGTTATGGCATAACTGAATTTGGTGCTTTTCACATTCAATGTTTTCCATACTTTGACTACATTTTTGTCTCCACTAAAGGTAAATGAAGATTCTATAACAAACTTTTAATAAATAGCATTTCTGTGTTCTCATTTGCTTTGCCTTTCTTTCCAAAAGCTACAGTATATAGTAAGTAATTATATATAAATGTATCTATATTAATATATCTGTGTATACATCCTGGGCAGTAAATAACCACAAATATATGTCATAAAGGACTGAATGATCCCCAAAGGACATTATACATTTTTCACTGTAGTATTTTCTATTGTATACTATTTATTAAAAAGTAAGTACATCCTACTCCCACCACCAGAGAGCAGTGATGCCAAAAAAAAAAATTAAAAAAAAAGTAAGTACAGCTCTTCACCTACTATTAAAAGCATCTAATGATGCAGCAATCAACATGGTCTTATATGGAAAACAATTGTGCTGAAATTGTCAAAGTTTTCATGACTATCATACCATATATTCATGTATGTATGTATGTATATCATACCATATATTCATTGGGTGGTACTCATGGGGATTGTTGCATATATTTTGAATTGAAATCAGTGGAAGGATGAAGAGGAGTTTTATGGATCAGAAAATGAAGGGAGGTGAGTTCAATGTAGGACATGTTGATTTAGAAGTGATGGCTCAAAGGAGTGAAAGACATTCCTCAAATTAGGAGAGAGTTCCATCAAGTTTTATAATGGTTCTTCAAAGGTTCTTTTTGCTTAGCCTCCCTCTCCAGGCACTGTCCTCTAATATCTACTTTGCATGTGTGATAATTCATCTGACATACAAAAATTAAAGTTTCATTTTATTAAAAATGAAAACAGGCTACATATATATATATACATATGTGTGTATATATATATGTCAATGTGTTTCCTAGCAAAAATATTTTTATTGCATATTATGTTATATTAAGACTTAGAGTTGAAAGAAATGGGTTTAGGCAGAGGAACCATAAAGTACAAGGATATAGAGGACAAAAGGAAGGCAAGAAGGAGGGAAAGACTGTACTGTTCTTATGCATTTGAATGACCTCTTACAACTCAGAACATTTATACAGTTTAAGGCCATTGATTGGAAGGGTTAAACTATAATTCTTTATGATATAATGTAAACAAAATAAGCCATAACCATGTTTCATCCATTTGATTCCAGGTCCCATACATTATCTATACCTAACCTCTATCTAAAGGTAACCACATAGGTGAGCAGTTGATTCTTCCTAACGACTTTCCAGATGCTGTATAATTTACTAAAAAATCATTTGATGAAAAATCTAAGCAAGTTTAATTTTGTGTTTTCAAATTATATCCACCTCTAAAACTTATATTCTTTTCTGAGAACACAATATATATTACATATAAGTATTATATATAGACATAAAGGTTACATAAGGGGCTACTAACCCCAAGGTCAGCAGGTCAAAGCCTCTATCTGTTCTCGGGAGAAAGACAAGGCTTTCTACTCCTATGAAAGTTTGTCTCAGGAACCCATGGGGGCAGTTCTACCCTGTCCTAGAGGGTTGCTCTCAGTGGACTTCTTCAGTGGACTCTTCAGTGATTTTGGATTTGATTTATTCAGGTTTTTGTAAATTTGATATCTTTATCTGTACACACACACACACACACACACACACACACACACACACACCTTTACCTTTCTTCATGTATGATATTCTTGATTTTGTCCCACAAAATGTCTCTGGAGGCAGTTTCATGCCATAATTTGGATTTCATCCATGTTATTACATTTCTCCAACTTCAACTTCATCTTGGATGTGAGCAATTGGTGGTCTATTTTGTAGACTAAGCCTCTCGCCTTATTCTGTCTGCTGGTTCTGAGCCACAGGATGTCTTCCTTGACTTGATTCCTGTTAAACCATCTAGTGAATTCCCTTTGTATAGCGCCTTGGTGCTAGTTAGCATCTGTAATCTCCCAAAGGAAGCCCAATGATGCAAATATTTTGCAAATGACTGCAAACCTAGAGGCGGACATTTTGAACTAACTGTCTCCTGAAGAAGTCCTAGGAATCAGCTTCATACATAATGTTGGTCTTGTTATTCAGGGTCATAAAATAGACTTTCAACTCTCAAGGACTTGATGTGAGCCAGTAACTCTGTCTCAAGGGTTTCTAAAACTGTAAACTTTCCATTACATCGCCAGGGATCCCTAAAATATTAAAAAACCTTAATGGGGCCATTCAACACTCTATCAAATGGGGTCATCGTGAGTTGGGGAGGACGACTTCACAACTAACTAATTGTATTTCCAAAAGAAAGAAGAACCTATACCAAGAGTCTTTGATCCTCCAGGAGAAGATTTTCTTTGACATTCTCTATTGAAGACTGGAAGGACAAAGTGGAGGCAGGGTCTGTGTGCTGCTTAGAGAACATAGAGCTATAAGTTTGACTGCTAATTATGTCTCTGAGAATGCAGAAGAGGGAAAAACTATGTCCAGGAGGGAGGAAAAGCACCAGCAATTGAACTATCTCCATTTAATGTGGACCCTTTGAAAAGTAAATATTTCTAATCTATTTTAATTTCCCTGGTACCCAGCACAATGAAAAGATTTAGTATTATATTTTCTCTTCTTTGTTTATTTTCATGAATCATAAAGGAAAACAGAGGTAGGAAAATTAGAAGTCAGTGTTTTGATTCCTTAGAAACCCTACACTACACTAATTAGTTATAACTAGACTAATCCCAAAACACACATAGTAAGCTGCATTTGTGAATTATTGCTATATTTAATTTACAGAGAACAGGATTAGACAATAGAATCAGTCATGTATCATAATCATCATTATTGTACTTGGATAATGACCTACTATTTGTAGATCATGGTGTCTAGCTTAATCTGAAAAAGTGATGTAACTGATTATGGACTTCTGTGGGCTAGATACACAAGGGGCCAAGGATAAGGAGGGTGGGGGGGAATGCTTGTATTTGTCTAAGGGAGAGACAGGAAAGGCTCTTGCACATTTGCTGACTGAGTTAAATTCAAGTACATAATGTAATTGGAATCAGAAGCAAGATCTGTGGAAACCTGAATAGAAAACAGAAAGATTTTGCTGTAAATAAGAGCAAATTTTTGCTGGAAAAATATTTTTCCTATAATTTTATACCACTAATTTCAATACCCACAGACTTCAAGACAATGTCACATGACTTTGGAGGGCAGAGCAGGATTCTCAGAGAAACTCTGTTTAGATAACAACAAATCAAATGACAATCACAATGAAAGCAGCTTGTAAAGCTGATGGGATACATGCAAATTTGATCTTAAAAGTCTAATTCACTATTTTAACTAATTTTTTTAGAGAACTAACTTTGATCCTATTAAACAGATTATTTTATAGATTTACTGACTGATGTATGTACAACCTTTACTATGTCTTGCTCATAGTAACAAGATAACATCAAGATGAACAGCAGGAAATAGGGACCACTGGTGTCTAATGTGCTTGAATGTTTGGTTGTCTCTAAGGTGGAGTAGAAGACAGACTATTTTCCTTGGACTGCTGACTAATCAAGTATAATTAGTCTGGCCTGGACTTTGAAGAAGATGAGAGAATCTTTGGCTTAGCATGTACTTAAAAAAAATCAAGATAAGGGCTCTTGACACATGGAATCCAGGTTAGATAAACCCCTCAATAATAATAATGGGAGTAGCAAGACCATGTGAGGGGAACAAAAGGGAACCAATCCCAATGATTCACCCACACCCACACACACACACACACTCCCTAGGGTGACAGAAGCATGGGTATAGGGAGAGAGTGGATTGTGTAAGATATGAAAATAACAATAATTTACAATTTATCACGAGTTCATGATGGTAAGGGCGAAGAGAAGGAGGGAAGGAAAATAAGGAGCTCATACTAGGGGCTCAAGTAGAAAAAGATTTGCTTTGAAATTGATGATGGCAACATATGTACAAAGATACTTGGCACAATGGATGTATGGATCGCCATAAAAGCCCCCAATAAAGTAATTTATTAAAATTGAAGAAAAAGAAAGAAAGAAAACAGAGATGATACCGAAGTTGCCAAGATTCTATTTTACTTAAATACACAAATAATGCTTATGGATGCAACAGTTTTAAAAAAAAATCAACCTGTGCATTGCATTGGAAAAAAACTGCACAAAACCTCTTTAAAGTGTGAACAAAAATCAAAGATGTCGCTTTGCACATTAAAATGTGCCTGAGCCATAGTATTTCCAGTTTCCTCATCTGGCAGTGGAAACTGGACCCTGTGGACAGAAGGTTGGAACAGCATCAGGGGCTCTCATTGCGGCCTTGGCTGAGAACACGGAACGTACCACAGGCTCCCAGAAAAACAAACAAACCTGTCTTGGAAGGAGTACAGTTAGGGTGGCCCTTAAAAGTGAGAATTGCAAGACTTTGTCACAGACTTTCGACACGTGATCAGGGAGGGCAAGTCCCTAGTACAGGACCTCACACTGGGGAGAAGAGAAGGTCAGAGAAAAAGAGAACTATCCTTGGGGAGACAATGGCTGCAACAATGGTCTCACACAAGACACTGGTGAGGTTGGTACAGGACCAGGCAATGTTTACTTCTATTGTACACAGGATTGAATAGATTCGATTGCTTCTGATATAAAAATCAGCTCTTTGCATACTAGTTATTAGCCTCCGAAGTGCCGTGAGTATATTGAGTATATGAAATCACTGTATATGCTAGGAAAAGCAGGGTTCACATGGAAATTTCTGATGTAAAATAATTAGAAAATCCAAATTATAAACACAGATATATAATTTGCTTAAGAGTCAGATGAGATAAAGCAGTGTTTATTGTAATATATTGTGACATCTAATATCCTTGATTCTAAAATCTAATATTGCAACATGTTAAAAGAATACATTTTAGCTACTTCCTTCAGTATTCTGAGACTTAATTTTAATTTATGAGAAATAATGTATGAAGCTCTGTTGAAAATTACTCTATACAAGTTTCAAAATAAGTAATCAATGTTAAAAAAAGAACCAAAACAATGTGATTGTTCAAGTAAAGGGGGCTAAATATATATATGTGTGTATATGTATGTATATATATATATATCCAATAATGAATCTTCACTCCATCATAGTATTTTTTGTAATTTGCAAAAGACATTGTGTGGCCAAATGAGAATGTAAAAAGTAGGGCATATGATTCCCCCCCCACAAAAAAAGTAGGGCATAATGGTTGGTATTTATACACAGATGCTAAATTTCTTAGTTTGACCATGAAACTGTGGCTATGTAGTAGATGGTTATTATAGGATGCTTATATATTTAGGGGTGTAATGCCATGCCAACATCCAATTTTCAAACGATTCAATTAATCATGTGTATGTGTTTATGTTCATGCTGAAGGATACTGGAATAATGAATGCCAATGTGACAAATCCTTAAAAGTTGATCAAAGTCATAAGTATACAAGTGTTGTAATTTTTTCATTTTTGTATGTTTTTTCAATTTTCAAAACAAGAACAAAGGAATATAAATATTACCCATCTTAAACAATAAGTCATTACTCATGAGGTATACAGATTATTAGTAAAAATAATAGACTATTATTATTTTAAAAGCATTATTAAAATGGGGTATTCATCCATGTAGCTGTAAAATGTAAAAAATATTAGTACAAAACTAATGCAAACTTAGAAATGCAACAAGCATTAGCCTAAGTATTTAGAACAACTTTTACAGTTTGAGAGAATTATTAACAAAAATAGAATGAAAAGTAAATGCTGATATTATTGATTCTTCAATTAAAAATGTTTGCTATTCTTATTTCATGAATTTTCTTACCATTAATGACAGAATACGTGCTGTCCCTACTTTCCAAGGAATGATTCTGTCATTGTGCCACCAATGGGTCAAAGCAGTTCAGACATTTCTCACAAGCATTTCAATTTATATTTGTCAGTTCTTTTGGTGAGGATATTAGGCTTGACATGTCCTATCTCACACTCATGAAGGCAGCAAGTGGCTTAGTTGATATATTTCATTAAAGTGTAAGATAAATTCTAAACATCAAATGTCAACAGCGATGACTTTTCACTTTTGCCAAGATACAGAGCTATCATTCTTCATGACCTTTCATCAGCACCCTTCTTTCAGAGCTCAGCCAATGTTGCCATAAAGGTTTCAGATGCGATAAAGAACCGATTTTAAGATGGCAGGCAGGAGGGATGAAAGCACAGGCTTTGGAATCAGCGACCTGAGCTTAAATCCCTCTTTCCTACTTCTGATTGTGTAACCTTGAGCACACCACTTAACTTTATGGAAGCTCCGTTCTATCTGACCTACCGGAGAGAAAATTATAATGGCAACTCATATGTCATCAATTGCTTCATATTGTCCTTCTAGACATCATTAGTTCTGAGATGTGCTGCAAATTCTAGATTCTATGCCAATGGTTGAATTTGTCAATGGTTCTGTCTTGCTTGGATACACATTCAATGATCATGGAAGCGGCAGTCAGGAGATCAAAAACCAGATCTCTTTTGCACTGGGTAAATGTTCTGCACAAAACCTCTTTAGAGTACTGAAGAACAAGGATGTTACCTTGAGAACTAAGGAGTGTCTAACCCTTTCTCCTTAGCATCATGTACCTGTGAAAGGAAGACCTTTCACGTGGACATTGACTAAGAAAGATTCAAAAAATAAAACAAGCATTTGAATTCTGGTGCAAGAGAAGATAATTAAAAATCCCCCAAACTAATAAAAGAACAACCATATCTGTTTTGGAAAAAGTTCTGCTGGATGAACCTTGGAGGCAAGGAGGCAAGACTTCGTCTTCAATACTTTGGACAGGCTGTCATGAAAGCCCGGTCCCTGGAGAAGGACATCGTGCTCAGTAGAGTACAGAGACAGGGCCACAGAGGAAGATCTCCATGAGATGAATTGAAACAGCGGCTGCAATAATAGCCTCGAGCATAGGGACAATTGTGAGGATTACTCAGAACAAGGGAGTGCTTCATTGGGTTTTGCATCGGGTTGCAAACCAACTCAATAGCACCTAATAACATCATCATCATCATCAACAACAACAACAACTCTATGGCTCTGATCCAATTATCAGGTCGTTCTCTGTTACAGGATTAAGGTTGGATGTAGACTTCGTTTCCATCCTACTAAAGGGTATCATGTAAATCTTCCTTGGAGGTATGCTCTTCTGAACAATATAAACCATGCCTACGTCAAAGTCTTCTCTTGTGTGAGCTCCATTTTCCTGACTGAGGTTTGGTAGAAGCAAAAAGACCTGCTCTAACTTTCAGACATGTTTGACTTTGGGCTCTGGACTCTGCATTTGGCTTGCCTCCCTTTGACCTTCTTATTTGAGACTTAATGGTACCTACAAACATGAGACATTTTCTAAATGTTTTGTGAGTTTCTCTGAGATGCTGTATCAATCCCAGAACCAATGGAAGTAATGGAATATTCTAAAGGGCGGAGTGTGTGTGGTGTGTGTGTGTGTGTGTGTGTGTGTGTGTGTATGTGTGTCTTGGGGGAATGGTATAGCATAACAGCTAGTAAAAGTTGAACAATTGGGGCATCTTTAATCTCCACTGGGATTAATCTGATATCGATTCTTCTAAAGGAAATTATCATCACAGCCCCTTCAAAAGATTCTTGGAAATACTAATTGATTAACACTGCAAGAGGCTGGATACATGAGAAACATACATGGTCACTTATTCAATAAATATATGCACAGCAAATAATCATGTATTGCTCTAAACATTTTGGAAATAGTGAAGAAAGTGGATTCTGTCAATACCTTATCCACCTCCAAAAAGAAAAACAAAATCTAAAAGATAAATTTTCTAAAAGAATTTTTTTTTAGACATCACTGCCCTCAGGTGGTGGGAGTAGGAGGCCCAGCCTTTGCTCCTGGGAGTCGGAACTGAACCTCCATCCCAGTGGGCCGCAGTCCCACGCACAACCACTGCACCACCGGGGCTCAGCCTGATAAAATGTTTTAAAAATAAAGCTTACAGTTTGGCGGAGGGAGACTAACATAGAATGCTACTTTTTTTTTTTTAAACTAAGGTACCAAAGTACCATAGACTATTTATTTTGTTTCCTTTTTTTTTTTTGGGGGGGGGGGGAGGCATCACTGCCTCTGGTGGTTGTGGGAGCTACCCAATTCTGCTCCTGAGAGCCTCAGCTGGATTTGAACCGCCAAGCCCGCGGGACACAGTGCCGCACTCAACCACTTACGCCAGCAGGAGTTTATTTAACATAGTATGTTATGTTTATTCTAATGCAGTATATTACAATATAGTTGCAACTCTACTATCCTTCCATAATTAATGGACCGTTTATTTAACATAGTATGTTCTGTTCTGTTCTAATGCAGTATTACAATATAGTTGCAACTCTACCATCCTTCCATAATTAATATTCTATTTTACCAATTTTTTTGTTTGTGGTCAGATCTGATATCCTAAGAGAATCACACTTGAGCTGAGCTTTAAAAAGATGAGTTGCCTACGCACAAATAAGGAAGAGTGGCTAATCAAGGGGAAATGCCCTGAGGAAGGAGAGGATTTGAAGCGTTTGAAGAAAATACAGGAGACCCAATATGATTTAAATCTTGAAAGCTAAGGATTAATTTGGTATTATGTTGACAACAAGATAAAGGGGGAAGCAGAAACACTAGAAAGTTATTACAGTCATCCGCTGGAGATAATTTAAAAAATTTTAAATTGCAGCAATATAGTAATAGGAAACTATTAGAGATTCAAGCTGTGTTCAGGACAGGACAAGGAACAAAGGACATCATTGCTGGTGCCAAGTGGGTTTGGGCTAAAAGTGGAGAATATCAGAGAGACGTATATTTTTGTTTTATTGATTATGTAAAGGTATTCAACTGTGTACATATTAACAAACTATGACTAGCATTGAGATGATTTCCATGCAAGAATTCCAGAACACTTCATTGTGCTCAAGTGGAACCTGTATATAAGCAAAGAGGCGGTCTTTCAGACAGAACAAAGGAAGACTGCATGGTTTGAAATGAGAAAAGACCTGCCAGTGTTATTAGGTACTTTCACAGCTAAACAATAGTTCCATGTTAAACAATAATGGGAGAAGTTGGTCTTTATGAAGAAGAAGGGGCCATCTGGATTAGAGGAAATCTCAATAAAAATCTCTGATATGCAGAAGACATTTTTATTGTTGAAAATGCTTACTGAAAAGTAAAATAATACAGCCTCAGTAGGACTTACAATTTAATGTAAAAGGAAATCAAATGTTCTACAACCATGTGAATAGCCAACATGGGTGGAAAAATAAGTGGAGAAAATATCAAAGTTGTAAAAGATTTATGTGTGTGTGTGCATATGTGTGTGTGTTCAATCAATGCTCATAGAAGCATCAGCCAAGAAATCCAACCATGTGCTGCACTGGGTACATCTGCCCAAGACATCTGGAATCTAGGAATGTTTTCAAAACATAGTGCAGAGAACTGGCTGATGAGGTGAGCGGATAAAAGAAAAGAGTGTTAAAAAACAACTTCATTAATCTGGGTATCAAAAACTGGATGGAAGCAAATTTCATCAACTGAACTTGGAAAGAATGCATTAAGTAAAACAATTGACAGGAAACAATACTATTTTGATCAAGTTGAGAATTCCAACTCTATTAGTTAACCAGGTAGAAATGTCAAGAATGCTGTTCACTATCTAGAATGCAATCAAGAGATTTGGGCAGTGATGGGAATTTGAGGGTGGAAAACAGGTGGTGTTTAAAATATTAATCTAGATTTTTAAAAAAACTGAAGTATGTTAGAAGCCAAGAGATAAGAAGAAGCCACCATTGTTAAGTTACTATGCAGAAAAAAAGAAGTAGGAAGGTGTGGTAGGGAGAAAAACACCCAAGAGAATTTCATGTTATGGAAAGCAAATTAATAAAATTATCGAGAAAAAGGGATGATTAAGTTATATTCTACAGATGTGTCAAATATGATCTAAACCCAGAATTGTCTATCCAACAACATTGTACAAACTATTTTTTTATCTAAAAGGGAGGAGCTCTGCTATACTAAAATTTAAAACCAAATTCACCACACTAGAGTTGATTCTTACTCATAGAGACCCTACAGGACAGGGTATACCTGCCCCTGTGTGCTTCTGAGACTGTAACTCTTCATAGGACTAGAAACCTTGTCTTTCTCCCATGGAGTGACTGGTGGATTTGAACTTGGGGATAGCTGCACAAGTAACCACTATAATACCAGCACTTCTTAATGGTAGTGAAAGGCGATTTGGAATGGTGGATTTAAGAGATTACCTAAGAGGTAATCCTGGAAACAGTAAGTATGATTAACTCTTGCAGGTTACGTGAGTTATTTAAGGTGGCTCTTCCAGACAAAGCCTCTAACTCCCACTACATACTCTTTTCCTGCATGGGTCTAGTAAGAAGCGAGGGGGTGGAGGTGGGTGGATAGGATCCAGGAGGAATTGTGAACAAGATTCCCTGGCACGCCATCCTACTACTGGAAAATGAGCAATCTGAGCAGCAAGAGGTGGGATCTCGTTACTAGCAAGTTCCAGAAGTGCAGCGTGTCCTCTGGACCTGAGGATGACTGAACAGTGAACCAACCTCCGGGATCCAAAGGCCGCTGTCACATCAGAAGAGCAGCTGCAGACACATGAGCCAGAGCAAGGAACTGAATGGGGGACTTCCCAATGCAGACAGCAAGCAAAGTGTTGTCCCCGGAGGAAGGCCTGGTGGGAATTGAATTGCCAATTTTTTATTTAGCGATTAAGTGTTTTTTCACCATGCCGCTATTTTTGATGTTGTCACTAAGTGTCATCAAATCAGTTCCAACTCATATTTGTTCCCATACTATTGTTTGAGGTCCTTCCTTCCTTCCTTCCTTCTTTCCTTCCTTCCTTCCTTCCTTCTTTCCTTCCTACCTTCCTTCCTTCCTTCCTTTCTTCCTTCCTTCCTTCCTTCCTTTATTGGAGGCCAGTGAAAAAGAGGAAGAGCCACGCCTTGGGGTTCCTTACTGATCACAACGTGAGCGAGATAACGTGATCCCACAGGATAAACATGAGACAGCAGCTGGCACAGTGTCTTGGATTAGTCCAGAGGCCAGGTGGTTTAAGGATGGCAACTTGGGAAGGCTTTAGATAGGAAAAAGTCCTGCTTTCATGTAACAAAGCAATCAGGAGGGCATCCTAAATAGATAAAATTTTGGTGTCTATACAGATGCAGTCATAGATAAGAGTATATAATTAATTTCAAGTGAAGTAATATCCCTAAAGAGGGACATGTGAATATTAATTAATGCCTTTAAATCATCCTCAAAGAAGTTCAAATGCTAAGTGAGCAATTTCAAAAATAACAAAAGACAAGTAATTGTATACAATATATCTATACAGGTTAATCTCTAACCTAACATAGTAGAAAAATATTTTATCTGTTTCCTTTTGTATATATTAAAAGAATTGACCAGTAATTGCTTTAATTATTTTGAGATACAACAGTTCTTAATACTCTAATTTAGAGCAACAGTAAAAAGATCTTTCCAATGAACTGATTCAAATATAAGCTTTAATATGCAGTTAATTTAGAATTCTTGGTCTTCATCTTTTACTAGTGAATTGAGACTTAGGCATTGAAAGTAAAGCAACATGAAATTCTAACTGTTGATTGTTTTTATAGGGAGACTTTTTATTGAGAGATGTTGATGATAATTGCTTAATTATTTATTGCTAAAGTAGTGATACTAGTATATTGGCTATGCTTCCGGATAGACAAGGAATAAATTCTAAGTGCTTGGCTAATAACTCTGTATTTAGCCAACAGTCATGATATGTTTTTAAGGGAGTTAGAGGATGTGAAAATATAGAGTAAAAGGTCACATATCTTTGTCAAACTAAGAATGGCTAGGGTGACTGGTATACGGTGTGTTGACTATTATTTGCAGGTTAAATTTTATATATTTTCAAAGAGGGAGTATACTCACCTAACTAATAGTTAAAACTTTCAGTCTGCCCTATTTTGAAATTCTTTTTCTTTTTCTTTCTTTTTTGGGGGGGGCGGGGAGGGCGCATCACTGCCTTTGGTGGTCGTGGGCGCTAGCCAGTGCTGCTCCTGAGAGCCACCACTGGATTTGAACTGCCAAGCCCGTCACTCACAGTCCCGCACTCAACCACTTACACCACTGGGGCTCAGCCTGAAATTCTTTTTCAAATATATGTATTCTTTCTTTTCCAAATATATTTATTCTTATCTCTCACAGTTAAGACAGCAAAATGATTAAAGAAAATCTAAGCATTATGGATGCATCTTTAAGAAAAAAAACCCTGCAGAGTAAAAGGAGATTCAATGGTTGATGCTGTTAAATTTTATGCTTAAAAATAGCACTAAACACTTTACATAAAATGAGTAAAGACTAGATCCAATGGGGGCAAAATTCAATGGAAACTGACCAAGGCACACTTCATTTTCCAAGTCATGTTGAAACAAAGTAAGGTCATTGAATTTCTCAAAAATAAGTTTCTACTATTTTAATTAGTTTGACTAGCATCATTCTACAGATATTTTAATAACAATACCACAGTTCTAAGCAACCTTACATGCTCCTAAAATTTGAAGTCTTACAGATCCAGGATGTTTACTGGATGCAAGCTGAAATAATAACAATGCATAGTTACTTTGAATAATTTTTATATATCATGTTGTACAAAGTGAGTTTTTCTTACACTTTGTTAAGATGAGGACAAAGGCATATGATATCTTCCCCTTTTAAAAGAGATAACTTGTGAGAAGCATCTGATTTTCCACCAAGTGGACACAACATAATTAATTGGCTGTACTACTACAGATAAGAGAAAATGAACAGATCAACACAAACATAAAGATATCTTTTATTAAGTAACCATAATCTTCTGTGGCTTCTTTCCAGTCCTGTTTAACATGTGAACAAGATATTTTCTGCTGGATTAAACTAACAAAGGGATTGATTTAGCACTTAAACTACAAGGACTTTTCTTAAAGGACATTGTACACTGCTTCAGGATTCTTAATGACTTCAGAAGAAATGTCATAATTTTTCCTACTAAATTGAAAAATGTCTTTTTTAAAAATGCTTACTACCAGTAACATACATAATTACAAAGAAGTAAGCTTGCTTCCAATTTTGCATCAACACTACTATCCAATACTTAGCATTTACAATGTAGGATTATTGAGATGCAGAATTGACAATAAAAACATTAGTCTATTTTGTTACTTTTCTGAAATAAGTACACTCATTACAATTATTTTCAAAATAACAAGGAATCATAAACTGCTGTTAGAACTAAAAGGTATTTTAAAAAATTTTAAGTGGATCCCTCTTATGTGAATTCATTTCAATAATTTAAAATTTAGTCTTTTTTTGCAGTCAAATAATTAAATCTTAGTAGTGAACATTTAACATTATATTTTCCAGACTGTAAACTCTTGAGTTGTGCTGACATCAATTTAAAATTAATAGGCATAATACTAATTTCCTTCTTTGACAAGCATTTTATTACTGTTTATCATTAAAAAAACATTAACACTATGGTTAATTGGGGGTGGTCATGTGATAGAAAATGAAGAGCACTTGGAAAGCATGAAAACTTTGTCAGCTGGAGCCCTAATTCCTCTCCATTAAGATGAGATAAAATGCTCTCAAGACAATAAACTGATTATGACAACATAACTGTACAAAGGAATTGATTAGATGAATGGTTCTGGAAATTAAACAATAAAAATAAAGGTAGCATGAAAATTCAAACATAAGACAAAAAGTGTATGAGGTGGTCATATTTTACTTCCTTGTAATGATTATAATAAAAAAATTAAAAATAAAGTATATATAAAAAGGTTTAAAAATTTTGTAACAAATATCACCCTTTTTTGAAACAGTGAAATGTATTCACTTCTCATTTATGAAGAGAATTCGGTGGTAAAAACTTGGCCGTTATGCAAAATTGATGCTATTTGAGGAAGAAAAAGACACTGAGGTGGCACAGAGGTGGACTTGTAGAACTGCTGTGCTTTGGAGCCCCAAAGCCCTGTCAGTCTGACAATCCCCAAAGGGCCTAGTGGCTAATCTAGGCACACAGGTGGCAGCTGGGACTTGGGCAGCACAAGGGACTGGAGATCAAGTTTGTAGGTGGAAGTTATTGCCCATGTCCATTGTCATGTCCTCTTTGGCCCTTCACAGTTCCAGCCTCTTGCAAGCTGGGAAGACCTGTAACTGAAATTGAAAATCTTGGATTCCCTGGCCAAGATCCTAAAAAGAACAGCTTCTTAAAGAACTTTCCCCCTGGGCTGGTCAGGGTGGGGGTGGGAGATACAGAGAAATTCCTGCTACTGACATTGACAACCCCATTACAACCCAAAGTTTCCATCCTGTTACAAAGATCCTTGGTAACACAGAAGTACTTTAAACAGTAGGCTGCTGATTTAATTATCTGTAGTTCAAATCCACAAGCTACTCTAAGGGAGAAAGATGTAGTAGTCTGTTTCTGTGAAGATTAATAACTTATGACTGAGTGGATCTGAAGGCAAAGGGTTTATAACAAATCAAAACTCTCCTATATTCTATTATTAGTGAGCACTATTAATGATGTTTACTTTTCAAATCTTGCTCTATGTGTGTACACACACAGATAACTTTGTTTTGATTTAAAAATGTGTCATTCTTTAGGTAAAGTTCTGCTTCGAATTTTAATTTTTTTCCCTAGTTTTTGAACTTGTGACATGGTAATATGTACACACCCTACGTTTAACTTGACTTTTATATTTCATATATCCCAAGAGAGGAAACGACGTTGCCATCACAATTGTTTCTATAAAACAGAGGCAACAAAGAGATCACCCAACTACTGAGAGAGGGAGGGAGAGAGAGAGAGAGAGAAGAGAAGAGAAGAGAGAAAGAAAGAAAGAAAGAAAGAAAGAAAGAAAGAAAGAAAGAAAGAAAGAAAGAAAGAAAGAAAAAGAAAAGAAAAGAAAAAAGGGAAAATGGGCAATGACAAAACGGGCAGTTAAAGGATGCCAGAAGGCCGCCTGCGCAGTCTGGTGCTGCGCTGTTCTCAGCCAAGTCACCCCTCCAAAGAGGCCCGCTGCTTTGCTGGCGAAAGATGAGGTTTTCCTCACCATGAAAGACATAGAGAGCCTTGGGGTCCCATGGGACCCCACTTTGGTCAAAATTGAATTGACAGCAGTGAGCGAATAGTTGAGTTACCAGAAAAGGCAACGATGGAGGCTGAGAGAGCAGCACGCGGCTTCTGCCCTAGGACCTTTTGGGGGAACAGATTGTGCAGGTCTTCAGAACGGAAAGATAGTAGGTTTCTATTATTTTAAATTGTCAATACTCTCTTATTAGGTTGGGCCTCCTGACAGGTTTGATTGGTCTGATGCATCACTTACAGGTTTAGAATAACATCATTGATAAAACACCATGTTATACTAAGGACATTATTCACATAATGGTGATGTTATTTCTTTGTAAAGATATATTGATGGCTCTCAAGTAACCTTTATATTTTAAAAATCATTATATTGGGGACTCATAGCATTCCAAACATCAATTGTATCAAGCATATTTGTGCATATGCTTCCATCATCATTTTCTAAACATATATTATTTGATCCCTTGATATCAGCTCCTCTTTTTTCTTTACCCCACCCTCCCTTTGATTCCTTAATAAATTATAAGTGATTATTGTTTTCAAATCTTACACTGACCACTATATCCCTTCACCCACATTTCTGTTTTTCTTTCTGGGGGTGTGGGGTGGGTGGTGATGCATCGATCATTGTGATTGGTTTCTACTGATACAGGTTCCACTTGCCTCTTTCCTCCCCCATCTTCTCCTCCCCTCTTAGAATCTGCTCTTGAGGGGGTTATCTGACCTTAAGGTTCTTAACCACATCTTTAAAATGTGTATAATCTTCATTTGAAAGGCTTCTGTCTTCAAAATGTTTATCTGAAACCTTAATTGTTGGATTTTTTATATTATCTGCAGTGTGTTTGAAATCCTGACACTTCATATCAAATGCCAAATCTATTTTATTTGCTGAGGCATATTCCATAGCATGTTAAGCCACTTTCACTAGAGGTTGTCATATCAGAAAGTCTAGTGGTCCTCCATATCAAACAATAATTTGTAGTAGTAGATTTAATGAGTATTTGCATCCAAATTAAAGGATTGACTTAGTATTTAGGAAATTGAAATGGAAAAACATTTAAAGATAATTTCCAATCTCCAGAGGTATCTAACAACAAGAATCAGAGGTAAGATAATGTCTCAGAACTTGTCTAGATCATGACCATGAAGTTACAGGCATAAATTTACAAGATAAGCAAGAATGTATTTGGAATCTTTCCATGTCTCTGTCAATGACACTATAATTCTGACTCAGGGCCAGGAATGGAATGTCTAGTCATGTTGATTAATTTTAAAAGTATTCCTTGTGGAGTGATGACAACAGCAGAAACATTGGAAATTTGCTCATCTATTATCAGATGTCATTGATTTTCCATCTACACTCTTGAGGTCACAGCAGAGCAACAATGACAGGAAAGGATTCTGTCAGCCGCTTACCCTCTTGGTGCTAAGGAGAGTCATCTTTTACTACCAGCTAGTTCTGCACAGTGGCAACAACCGATCAAGTTAGGTTCCTCTGTAATTAAGATGGAAAGGGTGTGAAAAATGTGTACCTAAGAGTTACAAGTTGCTGTTAGTGGTTTTGTCCCATTTTTTTTGTTTGGGGAATTGCTTAATTAATTTCAGGAGTGATGTTAACAAAGAATAAGTAAAATTCCAATAGATTTATTTTAAATGGAACTATGAGCATTCTCATCCACTCAAAATTTCACTCAAGATTCTAATACTTCATTTTATAAAATTTGGTGAACAAAAATATATTAAAACACAGGTTTTATCCTAATATCTGGCCAATAGGAACTATCAAATTTTTATTGTAAAATTGAAGACCTAACAAATACAATGCATTTCAACCTGAAACATGAGGGATATATCTTTTAATATATTTTAAATATCCAGAAAAGTGTAAGATTAATAAAATAGAGGTAATTACCACTTCATACTTGTTAAGTCCTTAGATGACTACATGGTATGTCACTTAGCAGATATACATTAGTTATATTGAAAACATGTAGGCATTTCATTTTTGTAAATGGTAATTTATATATATCAGTTTCTTATACTGTTTGCTGCCTATTTTTTTAAAATTAAGCCTAATGTGATTATTTACCTTTTTCATATCAATTAAAATGCTAATTAGAAACATTACTTTTATAGTTATAGATTACACTATCTAAAACAAAGATAAAGTTTAATCATGTGTTAAGCAATTTTGAAAAGTAAATCAGAGGGTACATTTTTAAAGTATTTTTTAACTTAAGGGGTAACTGGCATTGAAGTAATTAAATATATAAGGAGCCATAAGGGAATCACTTTTATAATATTAAGCCTAATATTATAAATAAAGTTTTAGTTATATAATAATGAGACTATTTATATAGTTCTATTCAGGGAGGTAGAGGGAACAAGAAACAGAGAGGATACCAGTCTATGAGAGAGATATCAAAGCAAAAGAACAGGATTGACTTAAAAATAATAAGTGAATGCTAACCTCACTACAAAATTAAGTCAACTCTTTGACTTTGAGCAAAAACTGTGAACATCTGTGTTGAGATTTGCACCTGTAAAGGGCAGATAATAACGACAGCCTCAGGAGGGTGTCGTGAGGCTTAATGAATTTCTCATAGTGCTATGGACATGAGAAAATATATGTTCAGTCTGACCATTTAATTATTATTATTCCTCTAGGAGATTTCTTTTGATATTGCCTGGGGAGGTTAGATGGAACACGGCCACCTTACAGAGGACCCCCAGGAGAGTTACAAACATTGCATAGTGAAACATAAATTGAGAACTCAACTTTAGGAAGAAACTTTACTTAAATGACATAGCTAGCCATTTGAGGAAGGTAATGAGAACCAAGGAATGGACTTTATAATTTGAAGTTAAAAGGCATTCTATGCATGAAATCTGAGGATCTTTTATGAGAAAAGGAGACGTGGGAAAGGAGCAGATGACTACTTATGTGAAGAAAAAGAGATTTAATTTTTTTAGAAGATGAAATAAAGCATGGGCGGTGATAAAAAGTACATGAGGGGCAGATGAATGGACAGTGGTCCACATTAAGGTGATTGTTATAGTGCATTGAAAAGCAAAGTCTCAATTCAGAAAGCTATGATATTTTAAAGTTAATTTTTGGTGGGGGCATTGTCAACTTTCCTTACAAAATAAATGTAATCAATGCATGTGGTAAATTAAAATTAACTTTTAACTACATCAAATGTCTTAGGCCTTTTTCACTTTGATCTATAATACTTAAATTTTTAACTATGCAAAACCAAATAGTTATTTAAGTGATTTGAAGCTTTCTAAATTGTTTTGGAATGTGAAATCAATTTTCCACACAAAATCAGTATTATTATTAATATTTAATGATGGAAGGACAAGCTCAGTTTGAATGTGGGTTCCGCTCTGTAGTGCCAGTGAGGTGCTTGGAATCACATTGACCATAGGCTCCACTATGGGTGTCGTTGTGGGGTTCCTGCTCCATGAGTCCCGGAGTTCATCTGCCACATGTGTGCTCACCCTCTGCTTTATCAAGCAGGATGTCTTGCTCCAGAAGTCGGGCTATCCTAATAATATGCCTAATGTCCATGAGACAAATATGGGAAGCAGAAAAAATATTGGGTAATCTGATATTTGCTGCATAATCACTTTATAGTAGCACATTATGAGATAGTGTATGAGATAGTTAAGTTTTATTATGCCATCCTGCCCAAAAAAACACATGTGGGGTTAATTGAAGGGTGGAGAGATAAACGGCTTGGTGAGTCTCGCCCTTCTAGTTCTTGGTCCTTTTGCTCTCTGATGGTCAAACCAGGGTGTGTGTGGCTGCCTTTGCTAGTTCTTTACCTCAGCTGGCAAGGCTCACTTCCTGTGAGACATCCCTGAGGAGAAGCCACATGGACCTATCCTGATGCAGCCGTGTGGAAATGCCTGCCAGTGCTGAGATGCATACGTGTTCACGGATTTGTCTTTCCTCCTGCACTTGGCATCTCCGCGTGTGTTTTGTGAGATGGAGGAGGGCTTTACCAGGTTAAGATGCTTTCTTAATGTACACTTAGCCTTTATATAAAATTCCCTCTCATAGACAGAGGAGTTTCTGTGGATTTGTTTCCCTAGTTTATCCAGACTAACACAGTGTAACTGAATTAAAAAAAAATAACAAAACATGACTGAAAGCTGTTAATCACTGTGAGGGTTGTTGAGCGCCATCCAGTCAGTTCCCTCAGTAGTGATCCTGGGCACAGTAGAAGGAAGATTTCATGGCCCTGCTTGTCTTTACCATGGTTCCTGTGCCTGAGCCCATGGTGCAACCACCATGTCAATCCTTCTTCCTACAGGTCTACCAGAGACTGGTCTCTCCTGACACTATGTCCAAAATAAGAACCTCTAGCCATCCTCATTTCTAAGGAGCATTCTGGTCACACTTGTTCTAAGACAGATCAGTTTGTCCTTTTAACTGTCGATGGTACATACTATCAATATCTTCTCCACCATCACTATTCAATGGCATATTGATTCTTCTGTCTCCTATAGTCAATGTCAAACTTTCATATGCATATTATACAATGGAAAATGCCATGGCTTGGGGCAGGTGCACTTTCATCCTCAAAATAGAATCCTTGCTTTTTAATATACTAAAGAGGTCCTCTGTAGCAGATTTACCTTATGCAATTCAAGGTTTGATCTCTGACTGCTACTTCCATGAGCATTGGTTTTGTATCCAAGCAAGACAAAATCCTGGACAATCTTATTTTTTTCCCTTATGCTGCTACCTATTTGTCCAGGTATCCAGATTTTGGTTTTCTTTACACTTGCTATCAGCCATACAGGAGGATGCAATCCTTGCTCTTCAGAAAAAATTGCTTCAATTCCCCCTCACTTTCAGGAAATAAGTTTGTTTCATCTGCCTTTCAAAGGTCATGAAGTCTTTCTCCTGTCCTGATGTAGCATTCCTCATATAGCCCAGCTTCTCTTATTATTTGTTCAGCATACTGATTGAATTAAGTATGGAAAAAGAATGCAACCCAGGGGTAAAACTTTCCTGATTTTTATAAATCATTTTATTGGAGGTGCATACAGCTCTTCACAGTCCATCCGTCCATCCATTGTGACAAGCACATTTAGGCACTTGTTGCCATCATCATTTTCAAAATATTTCCTTTCTGCTTTAGTCCTTGGTTTTGGCTCCTAATTTTTCCCCTCCCTCCCTCACGAACCCTTGAAGATTTAGAAAACTTTTTTCCATGCCTTACCTTCACTGATGTCTCCTTTCAACCACTTTTCTCTTGCCCATTCCCCTGGGAGGGGTTTATATGTAGATCTTTGTAATCATTCTCCCCTTTTGTCCCTCACTTTTACTGTATCTTTCTGGTATCACTACTCTCATTATTGGTCCTGGATTCCCTGTGTTTCCAGCTCTGACCTGTACCTATATACATGCGCTGGTCTAGCCCGATTTATAAGGTAGAACTGGGAAAGGGGAGGAAGCATTAAAAAGCTAGAGGAAAGTTTTATATTTCGTCATTGCTATACTGCAGCCTGCCTGGCTCATCTCTTCCTTGTGACCCTTCTGTAAGGGGATAGGAATAGATCTATGTACATATACTTATATGTTAAGTACTAAGATAGTCAATGGATATTGAACCTCTACTCAAGTATTTCCTCCATGGAAAAACACTTTATTCTAATAAAGAGCATTCTGTGATGCTCTCCTTCCCAACCATAAAAAATGTGGTAATGAAAGTTGATGGTGCCTGGCAATCAATAGAGATAGCATCTTGAATCTTAAAGGCTTGAACATAAACAAATGGCCGTCTAACTGAGAAGCAACAAAATCCACATGAAAGAAGCACACCAGCCTGTGATCCTGAGATGTCAATGGGATCAGGTATCAGGCATCAAAGACCCAGAACAAAAAAATCATACCAAGGTGAATGGGGGGGGTGGGTATGGAGTATAGTCCCAAAGACCATTTGCAGACAATTGGACAACAATACAATATTCCCTTGTTCTGTTTGTTCTACTCTTTTTTGATTCATGTGCACGCTCCTACTGAGCACAATGATGTATTCTGGAATCCCCATTCTCCTCAAAGTTGTCCATACTTTATAATGGTTCACACAGTTGAAAGCTTTTGCATAGTCAATAAAACATCAGTAAACATCTTTCTGGTATTCTATGCTTTGAACCAAAATCTATCTGACATCAACAGTGATATCCCTTGTTACACATTCGTTTCTGAATCCAGCCTGAATTTCTGACACTTTCCTGTCAATGTACTGCTCCAATTCTTCTTGGATGGTCTTAAGCAAATATTAGTCCAGTATCAATTGTATTGCTCTACAGTTTGATTATTTTCTTGGGTCACCTTTCTTTGGAATGGACATATATATGGATCTCTTCCAGTTCAGTATGCTAAGTAGCTGTCTGCCAAATTCCCTGACACAGATGAATGAGTGCTTCCAGTGCTTCGGAAGCATGCTGACACTTTTCAATTATTATGTCATCAATTCAGAGACCCTGTTTTTTGGCTAGTGCCTTCAGTGTCACAAGAACTTCTTCCTTCAGCACCATTGATTCTTGTTCATATCCTGAAATAATGAATTGTGAAGTACTTCTTTTTGGTACTTTAACTTCATATATTCTCTGCCTTCTATTGATGCTTCTGGCATCATTTAATGTTTTGCCCAAAGAATTCTTCATTATTGCAATTCAGGAATTGAAATTTTTCTTGAGTTCTTTGAGCTTCAGATATTGTCAGAGTGTTATTCCCTTTTGGTTCTCTAATTCTAGGTCTTTAAACATTTTATGATAACATTTGGCCTTATCTTCTCGAGTTGCCCTTTGAAATTTTCTATTAAGATTTTTGACTTCATACTTTCTTCCATTTGTGTAACACATTAAAGACCAGTTATTTTAAAATCAAGAAATTAAAAATCAAGCAACCAAATCAATGTGAAGGGGTGGGGAAGTAGGGAAGGTTTAAAACCCATCTGCAAATTAACACATTAAAGACCGGATAAACTCAGGTTCCATCTGCAATGTGTTAAGTTATTCCACAATTAAGATGGTAAGTTCCAGAGTCTCTTCTGACATGCACTTTGGCCCTTTCTTTCTTTCCTGTATTTTTAATGACCTTTTGCTTTCTTCATTAATGATGGTCTTAATGTCCTCACACAGCTCAAAAAGTCTTCTGCAATTAGTGTTCAATGTGCAAAAGTCCCTTCTTGAGATGATTTCAAAAGTCAGGTGACGTTGATTCCAGGTTGTATTTGGGTTCTTGTGGATTGTTTTAGTTCTATTCAGCCTTATCCTGAACTCACATATGAGCAATTGATGAGCAGTAAAACAAATTTATTTTACTTGGGACTCTTATAGGTCTTAGCACAATCTACACACACATATAGTGTATATGGACATATATGGATTATATACATGTCCATTTTGTCAAACACATCTGTACATATGTTGTCATTATCTTTTTAAAAAATATTTCTTTCTAGTTGAGTCCTTGGTATCAGATCCTCTTTTTTTGCCCCTCCTACCTTCCCCCTCCCTCTCTCATGTATCCTTGATAATTTAAAAATTATCCTTTCTGTCAAGTCTTACACTGAAATGCTATCTTGTTTCACCCACTTTTCTGCTGCCTGTCCCCCTGGAATGGGGACTATACATTGATTATTGTGATCACTTCCCCTTACTTTCCCCCACCTCCTCCTCCTATGGCTGTTCTGGATTCCTTGGGTTGCAACCTCTTATCTGTGCAAGTTTACATGATGTTCTGATCTACTGAAAGGTGTAAGATAGAATTGGGGTGATGGGAGGGTTGAGGTGGAAAGCATTAAAGAATTAGAAGAAAGTTGTGTGTTTCATTGAAGTTATACTGCACTCTGACGGGCTTTTCTCTTCCTTGTGGTCATTCTGATAGAAGTTGTCCAATGGACTACTGATGGGCTTTGAGTCTCCCCTCTATCCTCCTCCTCCTTCCCATTGATATATGTTTTGTTTGTTTTGTTTTGGGTCTTGATGCCTGACCCCTGTTCCATCAACATCTCTTGATCATACAGGTTGGTGTGCTTCTTCAGTGTGGGCTTTGTTGCTTCTCAGCTAGCTGGCCACTTGCTTATCTTCAAACCAGTAAGACTCCAGATGCTATCTCTTTTGATAGCCGGGCACCATCAACTTTCTTCACATTTGTTTATGCACCCGTTTTGTCTTCAGTGACCATGTCAGGGAGGGTGAACATAAGTGTCATGTTAGTAGAAAAAATTGTTCTTGCACCAAGGGAGTACTTGAGTGGAGGCCCAATGTTCATCTACTATTGTAATACTTTATAAATAAATAAACATCATTTGGCAGCTGGTCTGGTTTTAGGGGGATATATAACTGCTCCATGCTATAATCAATTTGATTTCTGTGTGTTCTTTCTGGGTAAAACTATGCCTAAAGTCATATTTTGTATTCTTGAAAAAAGGCATTTGCTATGAGCAAGTTGTTGGTTTGACAAAATTCTGTCATGCAATCAACAATTTCATTTCTATCACTATGACCCTGTTTACCAAATAGCATTATTTACTTTTGCCGCCAATGTTTGCATTACAATCACCAATAACTATCAATGCATCTTAATTTCAAGTTTGACCAATTTCCAAAAGAAGTCTGGTAGAGATCTTCAATTTCCCCATCACTTTTGTGATGCATAAATTTGTGGTTGATGCATAAATTTGAATAATAATTATATTGACGGGATTTCCTTGAAGACTGATAGATACAATCCTGCCACAGACCGCACTGAACCTCATGCTTGATCTTGCAATGTCTTTTATACAATAAATTCCATGCCACTCCTCTTGTGTTCATTCCAACATAGCAAATGGCATAATTTTCTTACTCAAGCTTTCCAACACCAGGCCATTTCAGCTCATTAATGCTAGAATATTGATCTTCATGTATTTAAATTCATCTTTGATGATTTCTAATTTTCTTAGATTCATGTTTCACACTTTCCATGTCATGACCATTAGCAGATCTTTGCAGTTGTTTTTCCTTACCTCTAGCCAGGTCCCATTCGATCCCAAAGATTCCTTTCCCAGACTCACTGTGCTTGATTCCACACTGTGAGTGCCCAGGAATCTCAGCGGCACATCCTGGGACACGGTTACCAACAATGTTATGCTTCCATTTTTGAGGCATTCTGTGATTGACAATGTTTCAGATTTTTAGTGGCTCTCTCTTTGAAGTGCGGTGAGTCTCTCTTCAAATACAGCTGGACAGGTGGTTCTCATTAGTGGGAAGAAATCCAAAAACGCCTAAAAGCTCCACAGGTTTCGGTCTCTGATTTATATAAGTAAATTCTGACTCAAAAAAGGGAAGAACTCAATGAAAACAAATCTCATACAATTTGAGCTTTGTTGCCAAAATCTCTCTGATCACAAACTTAAAAAACAGTATATCAAATGTATTGATCACCAGGTCAGAGAAAAGGCTGAAAGAATAAAACAAAATATAATTTATATCCCAAACTCCCAGTCTCACCACCAATCTGTCGTTTTCTATATACAGTCTATTAGATGGTGGCTATTGAGGGACTGTGTGGCACCAACACAAAACAAATAATAGACAGCAAAAAGAAATTAACAAAACACCATGTGAATGGAACAGAAAATGAGATATAGATTGTCCCTTTCTTACTTCCAAAGCTAACATGCAACAACCAAAAAGAAACAGAAAAACCCCAAATGATATATTAACACCCAAAGGTGAGCCCAGAGCTTGCTAGTGATGAAAGCTCTTTTGAATTATATGGTTTCATATAGGAGTGAATTGGAATTGTTTTTTATTTACACCTAATTTCCCTATTTATCTTAGTTTTTGTTTGACGTAGATTTATAATTCTATAAATATCCTATGTGCCAGCATTGTGCTCTAGACTGAAAAAACAAAGACAAATAAAGACACATTCCTTGCTGACAAGAAGCTCTCAATCAGGGTGAAAGAAATAATAGGTAAACTGCGGAGATCAGAAGGCTGTTAAAAAGGGTTCACAGATGGAGATCAGGGCTGCCCTGAAATGGGCCTTTCATGTAAATGCCATTTTAAGGAAATGTATGTTTCAGCCACAGTCTTTCTAACATTGATCACTGCCACTCTCTCATTTACCTTCTGGAAAATTTTGCCAAGAACTAAACAATACACTTTTAGTGTTTTTAATAAATGATAATCAAAGAGTCAGAACAGAAATTAGTTGTGGGTTAAGATGGATGAGTTTATGCAAAATTACCATGAAAATATACAATTGCCTAATTATATATTTCAACGACTACGGTAGCTAGAAACTAGAGAACCTGTCTCAATATTCAATTTTATGAAAAAAAAGCTGTGTTTAGTCTCTCCTCAAATGATATTTCATTCACCTAGGACAATATTTGCTCATAAGCACATAATAAATATACAATGAATTAATAGCCTCATTATTCCTCTTGGATGAATTAAATGCCAATCCACAGGCGATTGATGGATTCAGAGCTGGTCCCCCACTTTTCTTTCCCACATGCCTACTCATAAATTGTGCATCGGTAGCACAGCTCGCTTTCTAGTGTGATAGCTGAGCATGATTGCTCATAAACGACTTTATTAACCCTTGCTATGAGGATATTGCCAACACTTCCGGTGTCAGCGTGTTAAATTCTGTCAAGTCAATTCACATTCATGGCCACTCCAGCTGTGTAGAGCAGAGCTGCTCTGGAATGTTTTCAAGGTCCTGACCTCTCAGAAGCAGGTCTATCATATGATGGGTTCAAACTGTCAACCTGCCAGTAGCCACAGGTTTACTTTAGCATTCCTCTCCCCGAAACTCCGCGCCCCTCCCCCATCCCCCGCCGACTTTCCAAAAGTCCTGCAATAGAGATGTCCATGCATATAGTTCACACTACCTGCCTTACTTGCTCTGTTCATCTCAGGATGGAATTCTGGCATTCTGTTTTATTTTTGTTTTGGGGGGGACATCATTGCTCTCTGGTGATGGGAGTAGGAGGCTCAGCCTTTGATCCTGTGGAGCTGGAATTGAACCTCCATCCCAGTGGGCTGCAGTCCTGCGCACAAACACTACGCCACTGGGGCTCAGTGGGAATTCTCGCATTCTAATCCTGTGTACTGCTTCCTCAATGGCACTAGTCTGTCTTGGTTCCCCAACTTTTAAGCAAACTCCCTTCTACTTTCAGAACTATTCCTCTGCTTGGTAAGCGCTTGGATATTCTTCAGGATCCAACTCATCTACAAATGGTGATGGGGTGATGTGTTGTCTTTATGAATGGATTTACATATTTAAATCCTTTTCATGTTCCCATTGCTATTCTATAATGTTTTGCTTAATATGGTAATATAGATGTATCTCTTCTGTTGGCCTGTGAGATATCATTTATAATTTTAAAATTATTTTTAGAGATCAAAGTGTAGTGTTTGACTAGAATAAACTGGTAAATACATGATTAATGAATGAAGATATTTTTGTCAGGGTAAAGTGGCATCGAATCCTTGCATCCATGATAGAAAATTTAGCTTTTTTCTTTATTAGTTGTATAAAGCGAGTCCCCCCTCTTTTTTATTAAGACTGTGAAAATAATTTTAATGGTATTTAACACACATGCCACCGAGCTGATGTCCACACTTCATGTCCCCGGGCTACATAAGAGAGAAAAACTACACAACTTCGTGCAACCCCAAGGCCGAGTGCCATAAAGCAGAGATCAAACAAGTCTCCGTCCTCCATCCTGCTTAACCAATTCGGACAATGACTGTTCCATGACCCTCCACACTTCTACTGGGTTTCATAATTTTTTTTTTTTTAGTTTTGGTTTTTGGGGCATCACTGCTTTCCGGTGGTGGGAGTAGGAAGCCCAGCCCCACTGCTGGAATCGAACCTCTGTCCCAGTGTGCCGCAGTCCCGCGCACAACCACTACGCAACCGGGGCTCAGCCCTGGGTTTCATAATTTATTGTTATAACCCACCCAGAAATGCACAGACAGTGTTCACTCAGTTGGAGGTGTTAAGAAAACTAACAGGTTACCAGCAGCCAGGATCAGACAACATGAAGGATGCCGTCACTGGTTCTGAGGCCAGGAAGGCCACTTGCAACTCAGTCTCAGTCCCAGAGTCCCAGCCTTCCTCCTCTGCTATGTCTCAACATCCCCTGGCCTTAGATGTCAGTTTCAGCCTCTACAACTTTGGCAGGTTTCTCCAAAGTGCCTCACTGACTCCTCTTCCTTCTTGAGGGTCCCAGCAAGGCTCTCTGTGAGATAGCTCTCTTATAGCTCTCTTATAGCTCTCAGAAGAATTGCCTCAAAATCTGACCCATCCACCCTATCAGTGTTCTCTGTTTGCATGGCCCCACACAGTCATTTCATGGGCAAGGCACAGACTTGATTAGAACAGCCATATTAAGAAGTACCTCTTCACCACAGGTGCCAGCTTTCAATATATATGGCAACTTTGAGTGAGACAAATCTAGAAAAGAGACACCATTGATGCAAATCAGAAATAATTTATTGAATGACTCAGTGAGTGCCCTTCTAAACTCAGAGCATCTTGCCCATCTGCCAGTCTGTCCTGTTGATGTCATGACACTGGAGACTGTGCTACCAGCAACTCAATATAAGTAGAGGGTTCACCATGCGGGATAGATTCTCAAGATAACTTCCACCCTAAGATAGTAAGAAGAAAGAGCTGTCGATCTACTTCTAAAAATTAAGTAATGAAAACCTTTTGGATTACGGAAAATACATATTGCCCAATGCAACACTTGAGGAGGAGTCCTCTAGGTGCAAAGGCACACTAATCCATGGCCATTAATGTCCTTAAACATGCTAGTGATCACTGATGCAAGAAGTGCAAGGCTTGGCAATAGGTGATTCTGCTATCTATAAGATGACTATGAGTAGGAGCATATCCAAGACAACTAACAACTTTATATTTGAAATGTTTTGGAAGGGTGTCAAATCCTTGATGCAGGAGTGGGTGGAGTGTAAAGTATTTAATTAACACCATTTTGCATTGGTTGGCTTTTGGATATATGTTAAAACTTCATTTATTTCATTGAAAGCATTGCTCTTATGTGAAATGGTAAGATTTTTCACAGTTAAAGCCTTGATTGTCACCAACGTTTGACACTTTAAAGAAATCAAATGCTAAAGGCAAATTATTCTGAAAGGCAAAGGAAAGACTATGTTTCTTTCTGAAGTTTCGAATGGGAAACTATTGCAATTTGTTAGATGTCCCAATTCACCATGGGAAACTGTATATTGTGTCATTGTATTTTTTTTAATCATTTTATTGGGGGCTTTTACAATTCATCACAATCCACACATCCATCTATTGTGTTGATCACTTTGGTACATATGTTTCCCTCACCATATTCAAAACACTTGCTTTCAACTTGAGCTCCTGGTGTCTGCTCACCATTTTTCACCTCCATCCTCATGACCCCCACCCCATGAACCCCTGATAATTTATAAATTACTATTTTGTCATATCTTACACCCTCTGATGTCTCCCTTTACCCACTTCTCTGCTGTCCATCCCCCAGGGAGAAGGCCATATGCAGATCCTTGCAATCTGTTCTCCCCCCTTTTTTTTGTGGGGGGGGGCATCACTGCCATCAGGTGGTGGGAGTAGGAGGCCAACCCTTTGCTCCATGGAGCTGGAATTGAACCTCCATCCCAGTGGGCCGCAGTCCCGCGCACAACCACTACGCCACCGGGGCTCAGCCCCTGTTCTCCCTTTCTATACCACCTTCCCTCCACCCTCCCTTTACTGTCCCTCTCACCACTGGTCCTGAGGAGTTCATCTGGCATGGAGTCTCTGTGTTTCCAGTACCTATCTATACCCGTGAACCTTTTTCTCACTGGCCCTCTACGTTATCACCCAAGCTGATTTGATTCTTTCATGTGGGTTTTGTTGCTTCTTGGCTAGATGCCCACATATTTATCTTCAAGCCTTTCAGGCCCAAGATTCTACATCCCCTGATAGCTGGGCACCATCAGCTTTCTTCACCACTTTTGCCTCTGCTCATGCTTTATCCACAGCGATAGTGTGGGAGAGTCTGGTGTGATTCTTCTCTGTGGGTTCTGTTGTTTCTCAGCTAGATGACTATTTGTTTATCTTCAATACTCTAAACCCCAAGCACTACAAGTTTTGATAGTCAGGCACTATCAGTTTTCTTTGTCACATTTGCTTATGCATCTGCTTTGGTCTCAGCGATCATGTTGGGAAGGTGAGCGACTCAGATTGTCAAATTATTAGAACGAGGTGTTCTTGTATTGGGGGAGTACTTGAGTATGGAGCCACTTTCCATACTAATAACAACCCTAATAACAACCTAATAACAACCCTAAAAAATGTATTACATAGATCCATTTTCCCTTTGTTGTATATAATATATTTACATATGCATATGCCTGTGTTTTGATCTCTATAAATGCCCTTTGCCTCCTAGTTCTTTCCTCTATTTCTTTTTACTTTCCTCTTGTCCAACTATCATGTTCAACCTTCATTTGGTTTTCAGGAATTCCTCTCAGCTATACTGTCCTTGATCTAGCCCTGCCAGACTTCCTACACCCTCCGCACCCTTGATTTTTGGTCACTTGCTGTCCCCTTGTCCCTGGACCTGTCCCCTTGCCCCTGCCTACCCCTCTCCCAATCCCCCCTCCAGAACTGTCATCCTGTTGTTCTTTTTTCCAGCTTATTTATCCTGCCTATTTCTATGTGGTGGTCATGTACTTGAGGTCAATTTCATGCTATCAGAGATATGGGCTAATATCGGACTTATGACTTTGAACTTGACTAGGTTGGAATGTTTCTTAATGTTCCTTTCCTCTTGTATATAAAATCTTTCCCTTATATCCATATGTTTTCTACGAATTTGTTTCTCTAGTCTACTCAGACTAAAACACTCTTCCAGATCGAGGTGAAGTAATTACAATATGTCCCAACACAAGAAAATAAGAAATAAAACAATAGCTACAGCAGCAGCAACAAAAACAACAACAGAAAGGCAACAAAATCAACAACAACAAGCCCTATCAATAGTTCAAGGTCTATTTGTCATCCTTTACAAGTGTTTTTTTGTGGAGTCTGAGGGGGCACATTGCCCTGGGCCCACCATCTGTTGTTGGTCATCCTGGGTGACTTTGTTGCTCTGCTCTCCTTGCTGCTCTGTTGCACACCCCCAGGGTCTGACTTTGGCATGGAGAGCTCAGGGCAGGCACAGTTTCCACGGTGTTTCTCTAGAGCTGTCCGTCATGATGCTATGGGTCAGTGAGGAACATTGTGTGTCTTGGTGGGGTCAGTTCTACAGTCCTTTCTATTTATTGGCTTCTCTGAACGGAAATATGTCCTCAGGACTTGGTGGGCCAGGATGTGTTTCACTCTTTTTACCCTTCCCCCTTGTGGAATCTGGTGTGCTCTGATCAGACACATCCCTCTCTTTGAGCATAGCTGCAGTGCTGTTCTCTGAAGTGGATTCCTCTGAAAGGGGTGAGGGTGGGGGAGTCCTGTCCACATAGCTGGTAATGGGACCAGTCCCTAAGGCCTCTCTATTGGTTCCTTGCTTCGTGTCAGTGTGTTGCATTCTTGTTTTAGGCACTGGGTTGAAGTCTGGTATACTTTTTAATAGTATCTCCTAGGTAAAATAACTGTGATAACATATATAATAAAGCTTTAGGATGTATTAAAAACAAATTTAGACATTGTAAGCATTGACCCTGTTTTCTTAATGTTAAGACATATGACTCTAAAGGATTTGCCAGAATATGTCCCTTACACAATTCAAAAATATAGTAACAGTGAAGTCACTCCTTTCTTGACCTTTCCAAGTAATGAGTTTATAGAATTCCTTAATGTAGCCATTACAAATTAAAACATTTAATGTCTGAAGATCCTTATTGCAAATTAAAACACTTAAGGTCTAAAGTAGATTATTTATTAATGCAAATCATTGTCTAAACTCATCTTCTATTTTTAGACCTATGATTGCATTCTGATGATCATCTGATTGATAGCTAGGTGAAAAATAGTCTTCATCAGTAGTGAATGTGTATGAGTAGTTTTAGGACCTGACCTTGTTTTACAGATTGTAGTGTCATTGTTATAGGCAAAAGTGTAGGGGGGGTAGTGGGGTGGGAGAAGATTAATCCTTAGCTGTTTAGGTGGAACTCTGAACTTCTTTAAAGTAGGGAGTCGAGGCTGAATCCTGGTGGCGTAGCGGTTGTGCACACGACTGCAACCCACTGGGATGGAGGTTCAATTCCAGCAGTGACTCCATAGGAGCAAAGGCTGGGCGTCCTACTCCCACCACCAGAGGGCAGTGATGCCAAAAAAATAAAGTAGACAGTTGGTTACATGTTGAGGTGCTAACTGCAAGGGCATGTGTTCAAAACCACGAGCCTCTCCTTGTGAAACAAATGAGGTTTTCCCTTCCAATAATGAATTACAGTCTTGGAAACCTATAGAAGCATTTCTACACTGTCTTCTGGGTTGCTAAAAGTCAAAGTGCCCCCCCTGGGAGTGATTGAGAATGAATCACTTCATGCACTTGAAGGTATAGATTTTGAGAGCAGCTAAAACAATTACTGCAATGAGGAAAATAGCTAAAGATGCATATGTTTCATTCTGTAATTCAGTGAGGTCACTTGTCTATATGCTCAATAATAATCTCCATATAGTGAAATAGTATTGTAGTCTAAAATATTATTGAATTGATTATGGATACAAATATAACATTCCAATGCATTTTAAATTATCAACCCACTCTTTTCATCCCCCAAATTTGTTAACTAAATTCTGTAGAAGAATGAAGACAGGGAGTTGCTTTAAAAGAGAAAAAATTTGAATATCAAAATATTTAGAAAACTTTGGGAAAAGGGGGAAGGTTTTCCAAGCATTTGTAAAAATGATACATAGCATCACCAGGGTATGTTAGTTAAGTATAAAATTGCCAGAATATGTCCAACAGTGAAGTCACATCAAGAAAGTCACATCATTCCACGTAATGAGTTTATAGAATCTCTTAATGTAGCCATTACAAATTAAAACACTTAATGTCTGAAGATCCTTATGGCAAATTAAAACATTTAAGGTCTAAAGTAGATTATTTATTAATGTAAATCATTGTCTAAACTCATCTTCTATTTTTCTATTCAATAGTAATATTGCCAATATTACTCTTACCTTATCAATAATTTCACCCAAAACAACAAATGACCTGAGTCATTCTTGCACCTTATAATAGCAATTGCACTGTTGTAGCTTAGAACCAAATTTGTTTAAAATTAAGTGAAATGTCTTATTTCATGTTTTTATTTTTACACAAGGTAAAATCCTGTGCAATTACATCCATTTGCCACTTGCCATGGAATTTGAAACAGTGCCTTCAATTTAAATGAGTTTTCTCAAATGCTCATTTGTGTTGAGTGTGAATGCTCTCTATTGATTCATAATTCATTTATTTAATTGAGACTACTCAGACAATCATCTAGACATAGTTCTGCACCATAAGCGGGTAATAGCAGAGGACAAATGTTTTAGAAATCAGTAAACTTTCTTCAGGTAAACTAAAAATGTCTGTCTACATGTTGAAAGTATTCAGTGTTAGGGTGAAAGGTTAGCTTCATTAAAAAACTGACTTTTTTCTTTCTTTTTGGTTAGGGATGTTAAGAAGCATCTTTAAGGTCTTGTGGAATTTCAAATAAATTACTTTAATTAAATGCCTTCATGTATGCAAATGATTCACCAGTTGAATTTGATCCCCGACCTTTTCTCACACTGTCATCTGTAATGTGCTGCCAAATTCCCTTCTTCCACAGTGTTTCATTCTCTAGTGCTCTCCATGAGACCTGCACGAGACTGCGGCCTGCTTCCCTGCACATCCCAGTGCAGTCAAAGATAGGCTTGAACTGAGAGCCCTGACCCTGGTGCATACTGTTTTTTTCTGTTGTATTTCTATTTCCATAAGCCATATTTCCCAGTATTATTTTAATCCCTTCTTTTTGGAAGATTTATGGACTATACATGGGAAATTTCTGTGATAAAATGGGGAGGTGGGAATTCCAGTAAAATCTGTGATTTCTACCCTCTCTGGAAATCAATTCTTCCATATAAAATAAGAAGGAAAAATGAGGTTTGTGTTCTGATCTAAAATTTCAGGTATGCTTTTAAAGTTATATGACCTTTATCTTATCACAGAAAATAGTAAAAAAGAAAAGCAGAAAACAAGCTAAAAATATTCATGGACAATCAGAGAGATATCCAAGACCATGACAATAAAGCAAACATCACAAGGAAATGAAGGATATATTTTTGCTGCCCAGTTATTTATGTTTACACTGTGCTGGAGTCTTAAGTGTGCCATGGCATAATGAAATAGCTTGAAATAGTGAAAGAATTATCAAAGCATGACACTAAGACCCAAGGTGAGCACATGAGGTTGCAGAACGAAGCTGACAGACTTGCTCAATGCAGAATGCCACAAACTGTCAATTTGTTGAACAAAAAACACCAACAACCACAAAAAAAAGTATTTGTGCAATACAGTGAGGCGCAGTAAAAGGAGGCATTCCTCTATGTGCAGCGAAGTCGCATTGCATAAGGTTTGTGTTTCCATGTATGGTATGAAACCCTATTTGTTTTTAATAGTTTAAGTCTATTTGTTTAATAGTCAGAAGTTACCATGAACCATATAATTTAAGATATCATCAGACTTTCTATCAATTTCCCAATCTCTCCTGTAACATGTTATCTTGCTTATTGCCACCACGAGCTCATAACTGATTATGTACTGCGTGGAACTGGGGCGCCACGCGTGTTCCCCTGGAGGACATGCAGCAGGACTCCCCTTCAGCACGCTTGCTCATGCTGCTGTTGATGGTCAGGGAGACTTCTCCCGAAGAAAGCTTTGGTTTCAGGGATTACCTCAAGACAGCCCATTTTCAAAATATATGTACACAAAGATTTGTTTGTGTATGTCATGAACTTTCTGTTGAATGTCAGAACTTTTGGCACTATTTGTTTTTCATATCTTATTATGATACAAAAATGCAATGACATCTATATCTCTTTACATCTTTTCAGTATCCTATTTCCAATTGCAACAAAGAGCTTTACTTAATGGTATTTTACTGGGCTGTTTTCCTGCTTCATTAGCAGTTAATAATGCTGTAATCAAGAGTTTCTTATTCAACTATTACAGCTTTGCTGCTGTCCACTTTTATACACTTAATGGAATACCCTGAAAATCACTGTACAACAGTCCAGATAGTGCTTCTTTTATCATCTTTTAAAAATGTTGAACCACTGAAGACCCAGAAATGACCAATGCATCATTTCCTCAATCAGTCTAATTAGGATAATAAATGAACAAAATATATGGCAATGACCTATGAAATGTTATAATTAATATATGATATATTGTATATACTTGAGTATAAGCAGAGTTTTTCAGTTGATATTCGGATCAGCTTATACTCGAGTATGTATGGTGTGTGTGTGTGTGTGTGTGTGTAATTTTGAATAAAAAGTCAGCTTGAGTGAAGAGTAAGTAGTTCAAAAAGCAGATAAACTCATAGGGGATCATCAGTGTGCAGGTTGGACAGATTGTACAGCATGCACACAGGTTCTGGAGTACATGTCCCTGCTGCAGGCATGGTGGTTTGTTAATCTTAACTGAACAAAAGCAAGTACAGAAGGCTTAAGAATGCTGAGTAATCCTTGGCCACAAGAGATAAGGCAGGGAGGATACAGGCTACAAGGCGGGATAAGTAGACTTGGGAAATTCTGACAAGCATGAGTTTTGTTCTTTTACAATATGGATTTATGAGAAGTAGGCAAATCCTTTATAATGGATGAGTCCGAGAGCAGAGAGTCAGATACTACAAGGACAGAGTTATGCTGAGCTCTTTCACAGGATGAAAGATGAGGCATCAGCAAAAGAAGTGACAAGAGGAATTAGAAAGGTAGAAAGCAAGATAGCTCAGAAACCAAAGGAGAAGCAAGATTTTAATTCCCTCCCCCCTCTCCCCCCCTCCCGCAACCCAGATAACCACCTTCTAAATCGCTGACAGCGAGTTGAGTTGACAGGGTAGCGGGGCCAGTAATTCCACTGTAGTAGAAAACCCAGTCATCCTGCCAATGGTTTTGAGTGCTGACCTTACAGTCAACAGCCAAATGAATAATGACTGCCACAGCAGAGGCACCCTGTCCTATTAACCCATTAGGCCAGCCTAAAACTGCCCCTTTAGTGAAGCAGAAAGTCTCATCTTTCTGCTGTAAACCAGCTGAGAGATTTGAACACCTGATCCTTCAAGTGACCACCCAAGTTGTAACCCACTACACCACTAGGACGCCATGTTTCTAACAGGGAATTGTTAATGTTTTACCTTCTAGACACAAACACAAAATCACTTAGATGCAGTAGACTCTGACTCAGAGTGATCTTAACAGAATTGCCCCTGTGTGTTTCTAAGTCAGCAACTCAACTGACGTAGAACACCGCATCTTGTTCCTACTGAGTAGGGGGCACTTTTGAACTATTGATCTTGTAGTTAGTAGCCCAACAACTAAACACTGCACCACCAGGGAACTTCAAATTATCCTAAAAAATTAATGGTCATTTGAGCAATTTCAGCAGAAACTAGGTTCCTACTTATAATGGATTGACGAAAGAAGGGTGGTCAAAGTGAAAAAAAAAATCTGCTATCTAAAGACAGATGTGAATCAGGAGACAACTGATGAAGATGAGCACAGAGGAGATCAAGTCCAGCATGACAAGCAATCCATGTCATTTTTTTTCTCAGCGAAAGGAAGATAAACACCTGTCAGGTGTCATGACATCCTGCTGCAAAGAGGATTGGAGAAAACCCCAGCTGTATTGCAACTTACTTTTTCACATCACCCCACGCCCCAATGTACACATATACACAGGGAGAAAAAAATACCGGTGAATTGAATAAATATTAAAATGTGACTGTAACTCCTTGAAAAGAATAAATTACTACATGACTAACAGAAGCCCTGAGAGTATAGTCATCAAGTGCCAAGCAGCTTGCTGAATGGTGGGTGATTCAGATCCATAGGAGAAATATGTGCAGCCTGTTTCTACAAAGGTTTTCACTCTCTAAGGGGACTGTGAGTCAGAATTTACTCAGTGCTAACAAGTGTGCTTTATATTAAGAATATCTGTATATCAAATTAGTAGTCTCATGGAGAGGTTAGTTATAATCCCAAGGTCAAGTTCAGTCATTCAAATCCACCAGTCATTCCAGAGAAGAAAGATGAACCTTGGTAACCTCAGGGAGGAGTTCTGTTCTGATCTATTCTCTTTATGAGCTGGAATCCGTCCACTCAATGGCGGACGGTGGGCTTTGTTCTTCCGCTAATACAAGTACTGCTGCATATGGTAGTGAGCTACACTCACTGCTATAGCCAGGCAAACAGAAGGCTGTAAATCTTTGTGGGAGCAGACAGCCTCGACTTTCTTCTGAGAACTTGCTGGTAGGTTTGAACCCAGACCTTGAAGTTAGCAGTCTATGACTTACCCCACAGCCTCCTATCAAAATCAGAGGGGATTCTGATCCATGCTGTTGCTGTTGCTGTTGTTGTTGTTGAACAACATAGGGTTGGGTCCTACTCACACGGACCCTATGTGCAACGAAAGGAAGCATGTCCTTATCCTCACAATTGGCCTTGTGCTTGAGACCATTGTTGTAGATACAGCCCTAATAAAATTTCTCTTAAGTGTCCTTTTCTTCCTCACTGTTAGCAGAGACTAAAATAAACAAAAGTCTTTCACAGAATTTTTAGTGCAAACAAGAAGTTCACAGAAAAGATCTATGTAGGAAATCTATTAGCTACAGCTAAGCTGTACTGTAGTGATTAGACTAGCACGCGCTTCTTATACCTTGTAGATAGCTTGAAGGTTATCTTTTTCTCATGAAAATACAGTTCATAGAATGTGTTGAAAGTACTGTTTCAATATTGTGCTTCCAGAAATAGGTATCATATCTTGCCTGTCACTCAGTTACATACTTGGTTATGGTACCCTCTGGAGAGTCCATGAGTGAGAAGTGTTTTTGAAGAATCTGATTACAAAGGCAATAATTTGATTTTAGCATGATTCAATTCATGGCACAGGTATGGCAGCCATATGTAGTCAAAAACACTTTTAAAATTATTTTATGGCTTTGTGTGATCAAGAACTATCATTAAACTTATGAATGTAGCATTAACAGTGGTTGCAGATAATGTGTTACTTGTTTTTCTCCTTATATATAACTGATGCAATATCAAAGATATGGAGAAGACATTTAACCATTCTATTAAAATTAATTCAACCTCCCTGTAGAGACTGCAAACTTCAGGACTTGCTTAGTGGGTGTTCAAATTATGCAGTCACAGGGACTCCCAACTTCTAAAGGTTCTTGTGTTTGCTCTAATGTTTTGCTGTTGAAATTCTTAATAATATTTGGACAAGTGACTCCACATTTTTATGTTGCATTGGAACTGAGTTATAATCAGTTGATAAGATACTTATAGTCATAAATCTTTATGTGATACATTATACTTCTAGACTCTATATACCTGTGACTTTAGTCAAACTTTTTTTTGGGGGGGTACATTTTATCCTATGCTTAATGGACAGGCTTAGGGTGGGAGAAGACCTGACTTTACTAAAGAGTGTGGAGTCAATCATATTGTTTGCTTTCTTGGGGGAATCTGTGACTGCATGTGAGCACATGGTGTGACTTAAAGCAACAGCCTTCATTTTCCTTGCTTTGCAACAACCATCAGCTCACCTGGAAAGCTATACCTCTCATTCCTGACTGAGTTTTGGCACAGACAAGAAGACCTGTGATGATATTTGATCATTTTGGCTACTTGAACTGGATCCTACCATTAAGTCACTTCTTTCTGAACTTTGGAATTGGGACTAAACTGTACCCACCAACCACATGAGGCAGTTTTCAAAGTTCCCTTAGCTTCCTGTGGGACATTGCAATGGATCACAGAGCCCATGGAATATACTGAAGGGAGAAGTAGGGAACAAATAAAGCAGACTAGCATCTCAGAAGACTTGGACATTTTGGGTATCTTTAATCTCCAATTTCTTGACATTAGTGTGGTATTACTTCTTCTAAAAAGAAGATACTGATGCTGGTTACATGATCTGATATCAATTTAGGACTTGAGAGGATTAAGAATAAAGGGGTGGAGTCTAGTCTATCAAAGAGGCTATAGCCAATAAGGCCTCTGTGTGAACCTGGTCTTCTACTGAGAATTTGGGAACTCCTATATTTCCTCTTTGGAGACACACACTCCTTCTTGACTCACTTTCTTGGAGACTCTAAATTGACAAGGATGATTCTCTATGAGACATCCCTGAGGAGAAGCCATATAGACCAACCCTGATGCAGCCTGAACCCTGGACCTGGAAAAGTCACAGAGAGATCACTGCCAGCACTGCGATGCTTACAATGCTTACAAGACTCCCCACCCAATGGCCTGTGATCTTCTTGCTTTCAGCATCATTGCATGTGCTTCATGAATCTGAAGAGGACTTTATAGATTGGTGTCGGACATATGGGTTAATATAGGTGAAATGGGCTGGAATCTTTGCTCACTATTTAATTGCTCTTATATATAAAACCTTATTCTTATGCACATAAGCATGTTTATAAATTAAATTGGTTTCTCTAGTCTTCCCGAACTAACATACACCATCATAGGGATTCACAAATTTTCCAATTGTGTATGATAAAGACATTCCACTTTTTAACAATTTAACAACATCCTGTGGCATTTTAAAATTAAAGTAAATATATTACAATACTGTTTTTGTGTTCTATGAAAATTTTTGTTGCAACCAAATTTTTAATCAAGAACCCTCCTTCCGCCGCCCCCCCCCTGCCCCCAGCGCGTGGTCAATGGTGTCCCACTTAAAATCTGGTAATTTATTATGAGCATATATGTGTATTTACATGTACTAATGTGTGAGTGTGCTTATGTATGCATGTGAGTGACAGAACAATAAAAACTGGAAAGACAGCCAGAGTGTAACACTCAAGATAAATAACTTTGATTGACAATAACTTCGTGTTTACATTGCAACAATATGGAAAAGTCATTCAAATTTATACTTTAAAAAAAGTAGCTACTAAAAGCAGAAGTGTTTTGATAGAAGACATTTCTATCAAATATAATGCTTTTGTGTTATATTTTACTGTGACATGTATGGAGCCTAAAATATGAACTTCCTGAACCAACAATTCTCAGTCAACACATTTGAATTAAAACAAATAGATGGCTTTAAAAAGACAGCAGTGATGTGTGCAAAAAATTGATGGAATCAATCCAGTTTGAAAACAAAGCAAAATGAAACAAATAGTTTTTTTTTTTTTTTGGTTTTTGGGGATCACTGCCCTCTGGTGGTCATGGGAGCTACCGAGTGTTGTTCCTGAGAGCTGCCGCTGGATTTGAACCACTAAGTCCGCGGGCCAAAGTCGGGCCGAAGTCCCGCACTCAACCATTTACACCACCGGGGCTCAGTCGAAACAAAGAGTATTTTAATAAAATTTTTTATAGATCAATCACAGAGTTCATATGGCACTTTCCCTCTATTGACCCTGAATTTTCATTTTAACCAGCCTTTATCCTCTCCATTTAGGCAAGAGGAACTACAGAATTATCAGTGTCACAAAACCTGTAATTGGTGGAGCCAGGATGCTTTCTATCCGTTTAACTTGGATATTGTTATTATCTTTTGTAAACTTATCTATGTCAGAACATCACTTTTGGGCTGAGCCCTGGAGGCGTAAGTGGTTGAGTGTGGTACTACAGCCCCACTTGGCTTGGCAGTTCAAATCCAGCCGCCGCTCTCAGAAGCGGCACTGGGTAGCGCCCACGACCACCAGAGGCAGTGATGACCCCCCCACCCAAAAAAAAAAAGCAAACCAAAAACCAAAAACAAACAAAAAAGGACATCACTTGTAGTATATTTAAACTCCAATTGAAAAAAAATTCACTCAATGATTACTCACTCCATATAGTAGTCCCGAAGATGTGCCCAGGTGTTGTAATTCACTATTTACCATTTTCTACCCCCCAAAAGTAGCCTGGTTATTTTGCATATATTATTTGATAACATAAATCACCTGGTAATAAATTACATGTTGGGAACCTAAATTTTCACAAGCTCAAACAATTATAATAAATCTTTATCTTATTTTAAGGCAAGAAGAGTAATAGGCTTACAGTTTTAGAGGATTTGGACCATGCATAATGACAGGAAGGAAAAAGGAAAACAGACATCTCACTTTTTACTGTACCATAAATGTTTTCCTTGCCTTAATTTTTAGAAAAGATTGAATTTGTGGTGACTATTAAGCTAGGTCAAGTTGTTTTCAATGTTTATTTTTACATGGGCTTTAAAAATGTTTCTTTAAAAGAGAAAATAAAACCTGGTCAGATAGTGAACTTGACAGACATTTGACACTGACCCTCTACAACAGAGACATGAGAGATGCACTGAAACATACAGAGACAGTCATTGAACCCTGAGCTTTGGAGGCAAGCATAGAGAAGGTGCTAAATATTGACTGGGACCAGAAACTGGACAAAAGTGACCAGAATGGAGAGGTGAGGGAACTGCTCACTAACCCATTGTGGTACAGCCCAACTTTAAATTTTGCAAGCAGTTTTCGATTGAGAAAACATCTCAGAATTGTAAATTGTGAAAGGCGCAGTCTTTGCTTACTCCTCAGATTTTTCTGGTGATCAGTGATAGTGAGCCTACTCACATAACAGCTGGAACAAGATCCCTCAACCCCAGACTCTGCTCTGCCTGAGACCAGACTTGTGTGCTCATGCCTTGGACGCTTGATACCTCACCCAGTGGTAGCACATGAACTTGGGCCCCACCCCATTAAAAGAGAACAGATAGTCCCTGGGTCCCTGGTCACTCCTGAGCAAAAGGAGATTTTTTTTTTTCCCACCTAGTTGCCTTGCTCTTTCTAAGCTTGAAATAATTCTTTGTAGGAACAAGCACTCGGCCTCAGTTAGCATAAACTATTTCCTTCCAAGTGCCCAGACCCCAGACAAGCGCCCTGACTCCAGAGGTCAGCAGTCATCCCACTCTTCACTCCCACAGCACCCAGTGACCCGGTGCCTGCCAGCGGCTGCTGACTCACTCAGATGAGACCTCTGCGCAGTATTCTTTCTTTGCTTTCCTTAGTTTGTTTGTTTGTTCTTCCTTTGTATTCCAGCCACTTTTCTTTCACCCTTTCTTTCTCTTGCCTTCTATTTTTATTTTTCTAGTCTGTCTCTTTTCTTTTATCCTTTCTCATCTTTTCCCCCTGTACCTAGTAATTTTTCGTTACCATTTTCTTTTCGCTTTTTCTCTTCTCCTTAGTTCTGCTTATCATTAAAATCTTTCTCCCCTCGTTTTCCCCCTACCTCTGATTATATTTTCTTCTTCTTAGTTAATAAATTCATTTCTCTGGCTGCTGCATACCAGCCTTCCCCTATTTTTCCATATGTTTAATGATTTTGGGCTGTTTTTTTTAATTTATTTTTTCTTACCTATCCAAAAGGAAACAGCATCCATATCCCTATGGCCCAACCTCAACCAGATCTTCAGCAGCCATGTCTACTGGGAGAGCACCACCACTCACTTTTGTATTATCAGATTATTGTTAGATAGCTGAAAACACACACATAGATGTATATATACACAAATACACACACACACATAAATAGCAGGTGGACTTTGGGCCTCTACATAAATCTTACCTCGGTATAAGAAGAAGCACACCAGCCTATGTGATCATGAGGTGTGGACAAAATCAAATAACAGGCACCAGAGGAACAAAACAAATAAACCAAAAAATATATTGTTGAGAAGGAGGGATGCCAGAGCAGAGACCCAAAAACCATGTGTAGACAGTGGAACACCTCCTCACAGAAGAGTCACAGAGAAGGGATGAGTCAACCAGGACTCCATATGGCACTGATGAAACACACAATATTTCTCTGGTTCTTTGAGGCGCCCTCCCCATCCCACCCCTACTATTATGACTGGTGATAGGGATAGGCTTCCTCACCCCTCACTATCTGGCTAGACCAGAGTATGTACACTGGTACAGAGAAGACCTCACAGCACAAGGAATTCAGTTCTAAGAAACAGCTCAGGAATAGAAATGGAAGCAGCCATACAAGATGGGTATCGAGAAAGTGGGGAAAGATTGGAAGGGGGAACCTATTACAATGATTGACCCCTAATCCCATTTCATTATTTTAAGTGCTGAGTGGTACTCTACATCAGTCAACCTCAGCTCCAAGGCACTCAGCTCCATCTCTGTGGGTCAGCAAACCCAACTTCCCCTCTTACATGCCTATAGGCGAACTCTGCTCAACAAGCTGGCCATCTGCACTAACGCATTCCATCTGTACTTGTACCATGTGTTGAGAAGTTCATCACTTGTTTCCTTGCTATGCCTCCTGGTTTTCTGCTGCTGCTTCTCTGATTTTGTAGCTGTTTTCTGGACACCACATCTGGCTTATCCCAGTCTGACCTTCAGACGTTGGACTGAACAACAATTATCATCATTTGAAACCTTTCCTCAAACATTCCTACATTTTTGTGGAACATTGCAACAATTCACAGAACCCCGACATGTGAGGAAATATCCTGAAGGAGGAGTGAGAGTCCAGGGAAATGGAGCAGACTAGCAACTTGAAGAGCTGGATATTTGGGACTTCTTCAATTTCCTCCTTGGAACTCCTTTGGTATCAAAACTGACAAAAGAAATCATTTCCAGAAAGGGATTGCAATGGATAAGCTGAATCAGAATTTATATAAACTGTTGAGTGTAAAACTATGTTCGGCTATGTAATGTTCCACCTAGTTCACCATTTTATAAAATGGAATAATCTGTATCCTGTGCTTTTTCCCCCTGAAAATTCTTGTATCATGCAAATGAAATAAATGTGATAAACATTTGGTAAATATATCACCTGGTTTCTAGAATATGCCATGTAAAACAATTGCTTTCTCCTGGTGCCAGTATATTTCATTAAAAACCAATGATTACACAAGATAAGATAAATAGATATGCAAGAAACAAAATTCTATATAACTGCCAGGTTAAGTAATTTCCTGAAGAGAATCTTAAATATGTGCAATGGTCTGTTAAACAGCATTGCTACATACAGCCCACTAAACTTAATCTTTTTAGAAAGGCTGTCATATAAAAGGAGAAAATAAAAATGAAACAGACATTTGAAAAAATTGTCTGAGATGTGCTTTTGGAAACAGCGGAGCATTGTACATAAACAATTTGTTCTAATCACAAAGTGCTCTGTGTGATATATTAAAAGATTCTTGTTGAAGAAATGTCATTGACAGCCTAAACTGAAAACAACATCTAAATATGAAGGATGATTATGAATATCAGCAATCCTTGAAGAATAATGCTCTATATTGAATATATAAATTTCATGATATTGAGATTAAAACAGATTGATGTGTGTTACATTAGTACAATTAAAGCTGATTAATTAAAATCATTTATTTTTAGTTTTACGTCTTGTAACAAATATTATAGGTTAGTTTTTTCTTAATAAAATATAGTAACTATCTTACACCAAGCAAACAGCAATTGAGAAATCAAATTAATTTTGGTGGGCATTTGGGCTTCAAGAGAATTTTTGGAATATTAAAAATCTGAAATATCATTTTGTGTTCTGTCCAAGTTATCCAGTGCTCTTACAGCAGACATGACACAACTTTGTAGCTTTAACAAGTAGAGATGTGTTCTTTCGCAACTTAGAAGGCCTAATGTCTAAGTTCAGGTCAGCGTTGCTAACAGTAGTTAGTATCTCTCTCTTCAGCCACTGGGGCTCGGAGGTTGCCAGCACAGGGACTTTGGATGTAAAGGAAGTACTCCCCTCCTGGCACTGCATTTCTGGTCCCTGCATGCTTTTGTAGTCTCTTTTATGTCCCCAAAGAGATTGACTCAAACAATATGCACTTGATAATTTCACTCTGCATAATAATGCCGGCATGAGGTTCATCTCTGATATGAGGTCTTTGGAAAATTCATTGTTATCCTGTAATGTTAAGTAGGCTTCCATTGTACTTATGTGCCAAAGTTGATTTGCTCATGCTGCCACTGATTGCCATGGAAGCTGGTCCCATCTCTTTGCTATTCTTAAAAGTGCTGTGATGAAAACTGGTGTGCATTATCTTCATGCGGTGCCTATCATTTCTGTGGCTACATGCCAAATAGATAGGTTGCTGGGTCCCTCCTAGCTGTTAACTGCCACTGAGTTGGTTCCAACACATAAAGACCCTACGTACAAGGGAACAGAAGATTTCTTGGGCCTGAGTCATATTCACAATCATTGTTACGTTTGAGCTCATTGTTGCTGCCATTGTGCTTCTGCTTAGCTTCAGGACTTAAGAACAGGGTATGCAGAAGAAATAAGCTGTCTACTTCTGATGAATTAGCCACTGAAAACTAGGAATTTTGATAAGAACATTGATGGGTCATTTGTAATTTAATATCCAATTTTTTGATGAAGCACCATGCATAGCACTTTCCACTGTGGATGCACCATCTTACTTGCCCACTGGCAGTATCAGAAGGTTCTAGTCACTTTGCACCCTTATGTTTTTGTATGTTTTTTGACTGGTGATTATTGATAGGGTGAGATGATTACTCATTACTGTTTTGACTTGCATCTACTGAATGCCTAATATATGTAAATATGTCTGCCTTGAATGTCTTCTTGGGTGAAATATCAGTTCATGTCCTCTGCCCATTTTTCCAATAGATTTTCCTGTCCTTTTGACATGTTGAAACGTTCTATGAACTTTAGAGATCAGTTTCTTTTCTCTCCCAATGCCTGACCCTCTTTTCCCTTATTTTTGCAATAACACCTTTGAATGGGGATACATGTCTTATTTTTGAAGGCCCCACTCCTCTCATTCTCTTCTGATAGTTATATAGATTTTTCAGTTAGGTATTTTAGTTACTTATGTCATGCCTTAGAGACCCTAAGCTTGTCTCTATTGGTTAATTGATAGTTTTTTTTTTATAGTTTTGGGTTTTATATTTAAACCTTTGATTCTTCTTGAATTCATTTTTGTATATGAGGGAGCTATCGATCGTGGTTCATTCTTGTCTAAATGGATATCCAGATTTGCCAACACCATGTGTTAAGATGTCTGGTCGCCAACAGGATTTTACACTAAAAGAAACATTCTTTTGGGTCTCAGGGGCAAGAGAAGAAGGAGTGCAAAGAAACTGGCCAGAGGGAAGATGAGTATTAATTTCTATAGAGAAAAGGAAGGTGCTGATGCAGATGGAGGTTGACAAAAATGATGGCGGCAGGAGAAGACAGAGTGGTTTGCAAGACATAAAAGCAAAAGAAGTAAATATTGTTGTATACAACATTCCTGCAGGTACTGTGACTTATGTAAGAATAGCACATTGGCTGAACTGGTGTGGGAGGGAGAAAGGATATATATATATATCATATATATATATATATGAGATTTAACACAGGATATCTGTGTATGGGTAATTACCTTTGCTACAAAGATAGCCATGAATGTGGTAGAGCATGCAGAGAATAAAGCTATGACACCTTGCTGTTGTCTTTGCTATTGTTAGGTGCCACTGGGTTCATTCAAACTGACAGTGCCTCTATGCACAACAGAAGGAAACATCTAACGGACCTGCAACATCTGTACAATCATTCCCACACCCGAGCCCCTTTGTAGCCACTGTCAGCCCATCTCATTGAGGGATTCCTCTTTTTCACAATTCCTCTACCAAATATGAACCGCTTCTCCAGAGACTCCTGTCGTCTCCTGACAGTCCATCCCAAGTAATTAAGAAGAAGTTATGTCAATCTTGTCTAGAGGAAGCACTCTGGCCACACTTTTTCCAAAGTAGATTTGATAACTTCTTAGGTTTTGGCAAACACCTTGAAGAAAAGCATTTCTGGGCATAGAGGCTGAATACTTGTGGGACACCCATGTCAACTGGTAAGTCGCAAAGACAGTACTCTGAATCCTAACTTCTGGAGTCTTAAAAACTCAAAGCAGTCATAAAAGGTGCAACTATTTTTCTCTCGCCATCTGAGATACAGATGGTATTTCAAAAATTGAGAAGCTAATTTGCTATATAAACTTTCACTCTACACCTAGTGTTTCTTAAAAAGTGAGAATAGGACAAGGAAAGTATTATTATATTCATTATTTGTTTATTTATGTGTACTTTATTAATTATCTGACAGAATACATACCTTAGTTTTAAATGATCTCTCTTGATTATGTTTATACATTTATATTCTCTTTAAGTTTTTATTTTTTGTGTGTGCAGTATGGGTGAAAAGAAAAGCTACTTCGTTGCCCTAGATTTTGTGTCAAAAACAGAAATCATCAGAAGAATATATTGGGATTGGAAAGCCAAACCTAACTCCAAGTCATAATGTCTTATCGGACAGAGTGGAAGTACTCCTTGGAGTTTCTGATATTATGCATTCCTACAGAGACAGACAGCTTTGCCTCTCTTCTGCTGAGGGGCTGTTAGATTTGAACTGTTTACCTTGTTGCTAGCAGCCCAACATTTAACCAAGTGCTGTCACCAGAGTTTCTGTATATTGGAAGGAAGGGCTAAATAATTTTCAAAATATATGATGTCTGATCCAACCCTAAGCTAGTCTATGTATATTCATTGGTAAACATCTTCCTTCCTCTCATTCCTATATTTTATAACAACACAACTCTGCTTATGATTTTAGATCAGTTCAATATGAATATCACAGCAACATCTTACCAAAGTATCTACCTATTAAATTCCTCACTTCTAATAAATCTGCACTATGTTCTACTTAAATCACTATTTTCCATGGTTAAGTATATGCCTGTGTCATTACTAATAAATTTATCACCCTTATAATTTAAATTTCATGCATCTCACTCTGTGAAGATAATATCTTATCTTTCTAGTCCATTTATTTTGTCCATCACTTTAATAAGGATCAAATTTCCTTTATTCCATGGCCCTTACTAAGATCACTTTGAAGTTGTTATTTTACATATTGCTGTATTGTATTTTCTGGAAATTTTCTAACTGTGGTTCAAGTTAAATTTCAATATAGTTCTAATTCAAACTTTCCCAGTCATTGAGTCAATGCTGATTCACAGAGACGCCCTGTCCATCTCTGAGACTGCATGGGTTGAGAGGAGTAAAAAACACAATTTCTTCCCACACAGCTGCTGGTCCTATCCAAGTAGATGTGGTTAGAGATGAACCTTACATTATACTGACTGCCACCCCATTTGAGTTTATCAACAATGAATGAACCCCACAGGACACATACTTCTACCAGGAAATCATACATGTCCTTGGTCCATTCCCTTTCATTCTTTTCAGGGACTCCTTTCTATTTACCACCTCTCCCCTCAGATTTTCTACATCTCACTCACCCCGGGAGAGGAAGTTTTCATCTCTGAGTGTTCAAACCTCAGCAATCAGAGAAAAGGATAATAGTAAGGTCTGCATGCTGGGAGAGCGCGCTCTCTCTGGGCTGTAGACTGCTGTTTGAACAGAAACTGGCACACGCTAGGGAGTCCCAGTAGCTTCGTGGGGCTGCTAACTGCCAGGTCCACAGTTTGAACTCACTCTCTGCTCCAGCAAGTATTTACCAACTCAGACACCCAATTCTCCAAGGGGATGGTTCTGACTGTCCTTAAGGACAGTGATTCTGAGTCAGCATGCACTCCAAGGTGTTTATGAAATTGTTTCTCTATTCTACCCAGACTAACACACCCCCTCACCAGAAAATGTTTCTACTACCACTGGATACTGCTAATGGACCCTGAGCCCTGAGCCCAGGAAAACCCCTGCCAGCGCCAGGATGCTTCTACTGCCGCTGGATACACAAGACTCTGCACCCACTGGCCTGTGATTGTCTTGGTGTCACTGTACGTGCTCTGTGAGTCGGAAGGAGACTTTTAAACTGGTATTAGAAAAATGGGCTAATATTGGACTTATGACCTTGGAAGAGACTGTGTTGGGATGCTTTCTCAATGTTCCATTCCTCTTGTATATAAACCTTTCCCTTATATCATTTGTGTATATGAATTTGTTTCTCTAGTCTACCTGGACCAACACATTACCTTTCTTCATTGCACCATCACATGGGTTTGGTTTTATTTTCATGATGAATTAAAAGGAAAGAAAAAAAGCAATTGAAACTAGGCATTCTACCTGAGCTACAAGAGGGAAATAAAGCAAACTGGGAATAGGATTTATATATATATATATATATATATATATATATATATATATATATATATATAATTTGTAATTGTATTAAACTTGGAAAGTAATAATGAAAAGTTCTTAGCTACCAAAGAGTGGTTGGCTTTGTGAATAATGAGTTCAGGGGAAATAATGAAGCTGGAGGCATGTAAGCATACATTGCTGTCTTTAGGTACCATCCTGTCAGCCCTGACTCGTACCAACCCCATGTAAAACAGTAGGAAACAGCCACCAGTTGTGACCCACCCTCACAATGGTTGGTAAGTGTGAGTTCACTGTTGTGGTCATTAGGTCAATCCATGTTGGTAAGGGTCATCTTTTTCTCACATGTCCTCTTCTTTATCCAGGATGGTGTCCCTTTCCAGGGACATAATTCACTCTCCTAGAACATACTCAACATGCATGTGACAAAATTTAGCCACTTTTGCATCTAAGAAGCATTCTAAATACACTTCTTCCCAGACAGATTTGTACTTTTAGGTCCTGAAACTTTCAATGTTCTTTGTAAACACTGTATTTCAATTACATCAATTCCTCTCTGGCTTCCCTTATCCAGTGTCCCATATTCACCTGCCTGTGAAGCAAACATCCTATGACTTGGGCCAAATGTCAGCATCTATTCTGGAGGATGCTAAATAGTCTAGAGAAGGACAACCCTGGTTTCCTGCAGCCTGAGACAAAAGAAGGATGATGTCTCCATCCGGGACACTGGGAAAATATGCCAGGTGGGCAAGCTGGAGTTTTGGAGGGTCCTAGGTCATGGAAGTAAAATTAAATAAAGTGCTTCCAGAATAAGGAATGATTCAGTGTGTCAAATGCTGCTGCGAAGTCAAGCCAGATGAGGACTGACAAATTGAAGTTGGACCTGACAACAGGATGATCAGTGAGGACTTTGAAGGAAACCGTGTCATTGAAGCAGCATGGAAGAAATCCTGATTAGAAAAGGAAAGGAAATGTAGTGACATAAAATGCAGATTTTGGTCCCACTCCTGAAGAGTTCTGCTGTAAAGGTGAATTGGAAAATAATGGCAGATATTAATTCCCAAGAATAAAAAAGGGAACTGATAGAGAGAGAGAGAGAGAGAGAGAGAGAGATAGCGAGCCAAGAATGTTCTTAAGCCATCTGAGGGAGAACTCATCTCAGAGGAAAGTGTTATTTGGCATTCTTATGGGGCTTAATCTGAAATCAAGGTTTTTTGGCCTCAGAAATGCTACCTCTGCTGAAGGTTCGCATTAAAGTCAAATGACCTAATGGTCTTTGTAATGAGTTTCCTAATGGGGACTGCAATGTGTACAACAAAAGTTACCTTCCAGAAATATTTAACACTGAAACTGCATTTGAAATATCTTCATACCACCTGGAGAAAGAAGACATGGTGAGTGGAAAGATGCCTAATAATGTCAAATGGAATTTTCTGGCAATTTAGCAAGTGAATATTCAGGTAGAAGTATCTTATTTAGGAAAAGTAATAAAATGTTTAATACACAAGTTGGTGGTGTATATTTTATACTGACAATAAAAAGTTCGTTCTGTTGCACACTAGTAAACAACTGTTAAATGATATATATTTTTATGACTAATGTAATTAATGTCACTGAATTATACACATGAAAGAGAATGCTGAATGGACAGGTGCTGTGATATCTAAATTTTAAAACATTAATCAGATGCATGTGAACAATTATATCTACTTGTTCATGACGTTCACATTATTTATTCAACCCCAAAAGTGAAGCACCAAATCCTAACCACTAGACCACCAAGGAGCATTAAAAGTAAAGCTTCATTCTAGAAAAACACTTGAGAAATTGCCATGGAGATGAAAATGAATAAAAAACCCTGTGAAATATTACAAAAGATGAACAATAGTCACTGATTGTTACAAAATAAATGGGTATGCTAAAGATTTCTCTAAGTTTAAATTTTGATTGAGTGAATAAATAACCAAAATAAATATCAAGATGGGGAGTTAGTTGACCTCACTCTTAATTATCTACCTAACAAATGAATTGCCTGTTCAGCTCTAATTTTCTATAAAGAGCAATATCGCTCTGATGTCAGAATAGTAATTATGCAGTTGAGAGTTAATATATTCTTCAGTAAAATACTTCAACAACTTTACCTATTTGGAGCAATTTTTTGAAATACAAAATGTATTTGTTTCATCATTAAGAACTAGGAAAATCAAATGACCTTATTAATAGCAAGTATGCAATTCATAAACAAAATATTTACTTAAGACCATTTAATCCATACAGGAAAGCTTTAAAATTTCTTGGAAAATTTCCAGAACCTTTTCTTTCCATTTTCCATGAACTTTTTGAAGCTTCCTCATACATATATACATCTACCTTTCCTTTTACTAAAGCAGTTATCTAAATATTTATTCATTTCTCATTTTGCAAACTTGTTTAAGAAATCCAATCTCCACTAGCCACTTCTAAAAAAGTTTACATTGAATGAATTAATCCACAGGTCAATCTGGTAGTGCTTGCTTTTGTTTTTGTTTCCATTTTTTTGGGGGGGGCATCACTGCCCTCAGGTGGTGGGAGTAGGATTTGTTTCCATTTTTTAATAATACTCCTCTAAAATGCATACAAACATATATGGTGAGCTTTGAAAACAAACATCTAATTTACTAGCATACCTGTTGATCAACAGCAACAATAATAGTTTTTAAGTACTAATCTTTACTTAAAAACTATATATGTATGTGTATATGTGTGTGTGTGCATATGGGTACCCCCTCAAAACAGAAAAGTGCTCCATATTACACATTTTTCCATATTACACATTTACCCACTAGGCGAGCATCTAGCAACTCACTTTGAGATAGTCCACCCAGTAGCATCACCTGGGAATGTTCTCTCTGGTCACAAAGTCTCTTTTCCTAAAAGCAGTTTCACTTGAACCTCTCTCTCTCTCTCTTTTTGTGATGGTCGATTTAAGAGAGCAGTATGCATCTGTGAAATTGTGTTTCTCACTTGGGAAACATGCTGCAGACACTGCTGTGGTCTTGAACACAACCTACAAGTACAGCACACTATTGGAAACGCTATTCAGGTGATTTTATCATTTTTTTAAAAAAGTGAAGTGCCAATTGATGAAAAATGAAGAAACTATTCTGGCTGCTCATTAATTTCCAAAAGAATGAACATGTCCACCTGTCGTGCATTTGCAGTTTGTTTCAGACTGTTAATCAAGCTTTCTATTTAGAGGTTTTGAAAAGATTGTGTAACAATGTTCAGCAAAAAAGGCCTGATTTGTGGCCGACAGAAGACTGCTTTTGGCACCACAACAGTGACCTGCTGATGCTGCCATCTCAGTGAGCCAGTTTTTGGCAAAAAACAGCATGCCCTTCTTGCCCCACACACCTTACTCACAAGACTTTGCTCTGTGCATCTTTTTTGCTTCCGTGAAAGAAGTGGAACATGAAAGTGCAACCATTGACCAAGTAGAAGGGGTGAAGAAAGGAATGAAGGAAGTGCTGTCAGTCATCCAAATATGATTTTGGAAAATGTTTCCAAGGATGGAATCACAGATTTGACTAATGTATTACGTGTAATGGAGAGTATTTTGTATGCAATCAGTTTGCTTTACAAAAATATTTAAATACATAGCTTTGAAAAAAATCTGGTTTTGTGTGCCCCAGTTCAGTCTAGTTTTACTAAAACTCTATTCAGATAACATGTTGACTTTTTTTATAATGCTGCAAGAGTTGGCATTACAGATTACAGGTAGCATGTCCAAGATCGCACTGTGAACAAACGAAAAGCCAGAAAGTAAGGATGAGGATGCAAGCTGCTATGCAGTAAAGTGCATGGACTTCAGCACTGCTACTGTCTCCTGGCTATACTGTGAATTTTGCTTGGTTGTATGTTTTTTGTTTTTTTTAGTGAGTTTGAGATCTTGGACCTCTCAATTCAATGCTCTTCTGTAGTAATATGTTCTAAGTAATTGTAATTTAAAGAAAACATATTAACTTTATAGAAGGATAGAAAAGTCGTGTTGTCCCTGTGGGGGTAAATATTTCCAACTGTTTGCTATTTTAAGGAAAATAATTAAATATTCAACAGACTGTGTGCTATTAAGTGAAATATTGCCTATTCCTCCACCATCTCAATTCTAAGTGTAGCCAGCGGCACAGTGAGCAGTACAAAGAAGAAAAGCTGTAGTCCAAGGAATTTTAAATTGCTTTTATAACACAGGAGGAACAACTGCATATCAGATTGATATTGTGGTCAAGCTTAACATTACTGGGTCATGTTATGTGTAAAAAAGAGCATCATAATATACATGATTCTAGATTGTTCTCCAGGGAAAACAAAATCCTTTTCTCTATGCTAGACCTTCATTTATGGGAAGTACACAGAAAGAAAAATGTAATACTAAAAAGGTGTCAGCATTTATAGTGAGTTAATACTGTTATTCAATATGATATAAATCTATCAAATATATTAAACTATTTTACATCTATGTTTCAGCTGAAAGTATTAAGAGAAAGGAAATGCAGAGATGAATTCATTTTCATTACCACTACTGCCGTTTAGTCATTGTTCGTTGTCATGCAATCTCTGATGAAAGATGGCAAGGTTATGAAAAATACAACAAAAGATTGCCCGTTCCTCTGTCATCTTCATGATCATTGATACATTTCAGCCTAAGATAGCAGCATTTGTTAGCACTATTGAAAGTACCTGCCACCTTAGCACCTCACATGACTGCAGTTTTTGGACAAATTTTGTTGTGATCAGTAAGGTTTTAATTGGCTCCCTTTTGGAAACATACAACAGGGCCCGCCTCTGTTGATATTTGACATGTTGATGGCATGTATTTTAATATCACAGCAAAGCAAAAACCACCCAAGGAAAGAAAATTAACAGATGTTCAGGGTGTCATTAATTTTAAACCAATTTAAATGTCTATACTTGATTCAAAAAATCCCAGTGGATATTGCAGATTATGCAGTAAATTGTTATACGCCTGGTTAGAGGTTCATATGCAGCAGCCACTCGACTGGAGAAAGATGAGGGTGTGTGCTCCTGTAAAGATTTACATGCAGTCTTGGAGACACCATACACAGGCATTATGAGTTCTGCTCAGCTAGAGGCCAGTGAATTTGTTGTTGAGATGTGGGACTAGATAGAGAAGCATTGTTATGAAAATTTTTTCTGCAATTCATAGATCCAAGAATGCATCTCGAAATACCTTTGTAATTTTATCAGGAAAAGATCTTCAATGCTAATCTAGATACCACAATTTAATCACTTTGTTTAGAGAAAAGAAAATTAGGACACAGTAAGTTCACAAAATTTATTACAAGTTAAGATTTTCTAAAGAACAATACGTGAATTACTGAAAAATCTGAAGCAAGACAATTTTGCAATCTTTTTGTTTAAGAAACAAAGAGAAACTGAATCTCTTTGAGGATATTGTTAATTTATTTTGAAAAAAATATAACTTCTGAATTATTTTTAAATAAAATAAAAATTAACCAAGCAATATATAATACAAGTATATAATATTCAGCACATATCAAAATATATTAAGAATTATATTAAAGACAAATAGTACTTTCTTAAAGAGTCTCTGATAAGTTGTATTTTACTTATCACATGATTGTTAAATTCTAGAAATGAGTTATTTTACAAGTTTCTATTAATTAAACTTTAGCCTAAATTAAGCCTCTCTCTTCCTAATTTGCAGATAGAAATAGCATAATTATGCTTTAATGAATTACAGCAGTAAGAATCAATATGTACATGTTGGAAATTAAGGTATATGAAATGGAGCATCATTATACTATCAATGGAGTAAATCATCGTAAGATGAATCAAAACAATATTACCACACCACTGAAAATAAATAGCAATATAAGAATAGTAATGGATCCAGAGAAGGGGCTGGATAAATATATTTTTGTAGGAGTTTCTGGCAATTAGAATATAAATAAAGCTGTTATACCCAATCCCAAATCATGTCTAGAAACTGGAGGTCTCACTTTGAGTTCTCTTTACTGAAAAGCCTTCTGAAGATTTTTGGAAGAAACAATAAATGCAGCAGCAATATCCCTAGAAAACATTTTAAGACATTAGGGAACTAGGGATATTCTAATAGTAGTTTTATCTAGTTAAAAATTTCTATGGTGAAGCAGCAGTCTCAGTGGTAAAAGAAGAGCAATAAATCCCAGGGGCTGAGGTAAGAGCTGGGCCTCCAAGGGTTTTCTACAGGATGTTTTATGCCCTTTTGTTTGATTCAAATATTCATTTTGAATAAATGCAACTTTTGAAATAATTAAAGATGGTATTGCAATAATAGCTGGCCTATTAGATGGCTCAAGGCCCTGCTGGAAAAGACTAAAATCTTTTTTAAAAAAACACTCACAGAGAAAGACTGCAGAATGGCGCAAAAATATATTAGAATTCACTCAGGGCAGGAGGTCATACAATTTGTTACAATGCAACAGAATTAAAATAAAAATTAGAATTTTTTTAAGGGGGGGCATCACCACCCTCTGGTGGGAGTAGGAGACCCAGTCTTGCTCCTGGAGAGCTGCTGCTGGATTTGAACCACCAAACCAGTAGGCTGCAGTCCCGCACACAACCACTACACCACTGGGGCTCAGCCCTAGAATTTTAAAATTAAAATAAAATTATTAACCAGAAATAACTATTTATGCACAAATTGAAAGTATATTGCACAAAACTACTTATTACTGCAATTCACAAAGGAGGTACGCAGTAGTGATGATGATGATGATGATGATGATGATGATGATGATGATGGTGATGATGATGATGATGATAGCAATAAGCTTTCCTGAAAGGCATGAACTGATGTGCAGAGTATGATCTCATTCAATGGAAGATCACCATGACACCAGAATGTGATAGTAAGAAAGGAAGGAAGGGGAACCAATCATGATGATCAACATTTCACCACCATCCCACCCCCAGAGGGGCTAGGGGGACAGAGAAAGAGCAGTCAATGTAAGATATGAAAATAAAAGTAATTTGTGGTTTATTGAGGCGTCAGGAGGGAAGAAGGAATAGGGAAGGAGGGAGAAAAGAGGAGCAGATTCCAAGGACTCAATTAGAAAGTAAATGTTTAGAAAGTGATGATGACTACATATGTACAAATATGTTTGATACAATTGATATATGGATTATTATAAGAGCTGTAGGAGCACCTAATAAAATGATCTTAAAAAGAGAGAAATTAACTCACAGTACTTAAGTTTATCAGGAATGATAAAAAGCAAGGTAGCTATATTTTATATATTAAAATAGAGAGAATTCTGAATATCAAACCCTGCCAATTATCACTTGCAATAAGTTGTGAATTGGTTCTTCTCCAACTTTTGCATCACAGAAATTCATAGGATAAAATAAATGTCTATTGCTGCAGAATTCTAGCCAGTGGATTCCAACTTCTTTTTTTTTTAATTAAAAAAAATTTCTAACTTCTAGTGACTCTATATTATGGAGTAGAACTTCTACATAGGATTTATCACTCTGTAAACCATATGAAGACGAAACTTCATGATGTGGTGGGTCAAGCTCTGTGCGCTTCACCCAAAGACAGCTCAAAGCATCGGCAACTCCGTGGGAGAAAGATGAAGTCTTGGGAACCCACAGAGGTGATTCTACTTTGGACTTTAAGGTCACTGTGGGTCAATATGGTGCTAATGATTGTGAGTTTTAATCTTTATTGGTTCAGATTTCAGGGGATTCACTGGCGGGTACGGATGGCTGACCTTTGAGTTAGCAGCCCAACACTAATACAGAACCACCAGGGTGCCCTAGTGTAAGTTTACTCTTGTGGAAAGTCTTGTAAGATCATTTGGAGGGGCATTCTTGAAGCATACGTTAGTCCGGGTAGACTAGAGAAACAAATTCATAAACACGCATATGGGTAGAAGGGAAAGGTTTATGTACAAGAGGAATGGAACACTGAGAAGGCATTCCAAACCAGTCCAGTCCAAGGCTATAAATCCGATATTAGCACATATGTCCGATATCAATCTATAAAGTCTCCTTCTGACTCACAAGGCACGTACAATGACACCAGGATGATCACAGACCAGTGGGTGCAGAGTCTTCTGTATCCAATGGTGGTAGAAACATCCTGGAGCTTGCAGGAGTCTCCCCATGGCTCCTTGTTTCCAGGACTCAGGGTCCATCAGCAGGATCCATTGTTGATAGAAGCATCTCAGTGCTGGTAGGGGTCTCCCCATGGCCTTCCAAGCATCTCATCACTGGCAGGAGTCTCCACATGACTTCTCTGGCCCCAGAGGTTTGGTTCCATGCATGTAAGCCCATGGCTCCTCCAGTCTCCAGGAATCAGGATCGATCAGCATGCTGTCTTCTCATCTTGTCAGTAGTTCATCTCCAAGGAACTGATTCTCTGGTCTCTCATCTCCATGGAGAAAATATCACATGATTTCCCAGAATTCTCAGAGAAAGCCATGCCCACACAGAGGTCTTACTATCTCCAGATTGACAAGCTAGACTTCACCCCTACACTTAGTCAAATTGGCAGCAGAGTACTTGACTGCCATAAAGCATTAATTTAAAATTCCATGTAAACCTTTCAACTACTTTTGTAATAAAAATGCTATTACTATCTACGGCCGGCTAAAATTCATTGACACTGTATGTCATGACATCGATTACAACCATCACATGCTTCTTACACTCTCCCTGGGTTTCTGTTTGCAGAAGTCCATTTTTCCTCTTCTTTCCTGGTTTCTGAACTTGATTCCTAGACAAACTATTTCCATTTGATTTCCTATCAACGTTTGAAGAAATGCTTACCTTCCTGGGAGTGTTATTCACCTTGTTAGCCTGTCTCTCATTTGGCTAAGTTGAACTATGAGGGTAGGTTTATTTCTAAAATTGACAGGTACCCAAGGGCCACTGTTTCAGGATTTTTACTAGTCTCTATCAGACCTGTCACGCTTGTCATTTAAAAAAAATGATTTTGAGCTTCATTCTCCATTTTTTCTCCTATTCTACTCAGGACATTCTCTTGTGCTCCTTTCAGAACCATTTATAGACAGAGGCATGTATCATATCATCTTTCAGTCTGAAATCTGCTTTTACTTTGAATTTAATAACAGTTCTTATGTAAGGACAATTAGTTAAACATTTATCTTTGAATGTTGTTAGGTGCTGCCCAATTCATTCATTCCAATTCATAGCATCTGAGTAGCTTATTGTCTTAGTCTTGCCGTATAGATCTTACTATATGTGTCACATATTGTGTCATTTTCTAAGTATAAAAAGGAAACATTGAGATACATGAAAACATAGCGCTCTGTCACACACAACATTTTCTACTTTTTTATTACTGAATGATAATTCATTGCAATGACCACACAGAACTCACAAACACTATTCTTGATTTAAGATATTTATCGCATTGTCTTCAAAGAAGAGGGAGATACTCAGGATGTCGTCTTCAATGAGAACAGTTCCAACAGGGTTTCGTGGTTGCTGATCAATGTTCATGCAGCGTGCCACTCCAGTGTAAGTCTCAAACCCAAAGCTTTCAGCTTCATTCTGGGGACTACCAAATCCAGTTCCCTAAATTAAATGCTCACAGGCATCCCACCCCACAAACCCACCGCCAGCTCAAAAGCACTCTGCTTTGCTTGCTTTGCAGACTGGGAAGTCATCTACTTTTTTGCATGTTCTGGCTCCTACTTCTGTGGCTGCTGCCATGTCTCTGATTTCACAGCTGTATTTAGGATCAAGGAGGTTTAACGTGCTGTTACCTCTGGGACCAGAGAACACGCACCACTCCCAGCTCTTACTGGTTGTGAGATTTCCCCTTCTGCTTCTCAGAGGACTCATTTAGCTATTTTTTAAAAATTATGTATTTTTCCCAAACCATTTAGGAAGAGCTAATCCAGACATCACACCATTCCATAGTTCAATCATATCAAGCAATGTTGTACAATCACTAACACAAACAGTTTCAAAATAGTTTCTTCCTTCTTACACTCCTGGATATCAGCAACCCCACGCCACCCCCACCCACTTCCCACACTATATCTCTAGAAACCTTTAGTGGTTGTCTCTTTACATTCACCTAACCTGGGATTCATAGAAAAATGCATAATCTAGAGGCAAGACAGCTTCTGGCAATGAAAAAATACAACAGAAATATACCCCAATGTGAAAAAAAACACAGAAAATTTTAATAACCAGACCCAGCACAAAGTATATTAGAAAGATCAAGTGCCAAGATTTTTAAGCTTTTGGAGTCAGATTTATTATTTTAATCTACTATATTCATCTTTCTAATACTCTGATAAATCTGTTGTTCCCATTCCTCAATGGTTAGGGGAAATCACTGGAGGCTTATTCCCTGGTAGACCCTGCAAATGACACCTCTAGTGTCATCTATAGCCTTATGCATCCCAGATTCTCACAATTCCAGATCTGATACTATTCCCTCCTTCAGATTCTATAATGTCATTTACATTCCTAGAATAAAAGATATTAGTGTGCTTCTTCACGTGGGCTTAGTTGCCACCTCATTTAGATGGCTGTGTCTTTGAAAAAAAAATCTTGAAGACGTCAGGTGCTATTTTTTGTTTTGTTTTTGTTTTTTTGTTGGGCATCACTGCCTCTGGTGGTCGTGGGTGCTACCCAGCACTGCTCCTGAGAGTCGCCGCTAGATTTGAACCGCCAAGCCTGAAGGCCATAGTCTCGCACTCAACCACTCAGCCACTGGGCCTCAGCCCTCAGGTGCTATTTTTTACTAATGATGAGCACCATCTAATTTCTTCACCACTTTTTGCTATAGTACTCATATCTTCTCTGCTTTCTTCATAAAAGTTAATATTGAGTATGACTATGTTGTAAAATGGATTGCTCTTAGAGTGGAGCTAAGAGATTAAGTGCAAGTCCCAAATCCATCCCTGAATCTATAGTTTTATCTTCCTCTGGCTCTCATTAGAGACTTCCTTGTTAATTTATGGTAGACATCTTATCAGTCATCTCCCTGGAGCACAAGGAACTTCTGTTTATCGTGTCATTGATTAGTCCATGTTGCTAATTTGAAAATGCTATTGAGAGCGAGTTCGCATATGTAAGTGGAGGCTAAGTACATATCACAATCCCTGGATTATTCACTTGTATGGAATACATTCTTACATTATTGGATTGCATAAAGAATGGGAGTTTGGCTTCCTACTCCCACCAGGGTAGTGATGCTCCCCACCACCACCCCCCCCCAAAAAAAAAAAAGAATGGGCGTTTATGGCCAGGCCAAACTCACAACAATATTCACTGATAATGTCAGACACAGGTCTGTCACAATTATACAGTTAGCAGGTCATTGAAGTGGTAATTAGTTCACCTACTGACAGTTCAATACTATGGGTATAACTAGTCCAACTTCCTCACACACAATGTCGATTCAGTCTCAAGTCCTCTCGTTACAAGTGTGTTACAGGTACAAAGTAGCCCTGAAGGTCCAAGATTCCATGTCCCAATATTTTACACTTGGAAATCTGTTGTCTGAAGGCAGACGCTTTTATTTCTGGGGTTTCAATTCTGTTTCATTGGTCTTTGTATCCATCATTAGAAGACTACCTCCTTTATTCTTTCTTTCGAAGCTCTTTTCTCATCGTGAAGGTGTTCCCTTTCCATATGACATCAGTAATTAACTTTTCCATTTCTTTAAAGAACGATGTTTGCATTTGAATCAGGTTTGCATTGAATTTGTAGGTTGCTTTAAGCAGTATTGACTTTCACAATATTAGGGCTTCCTATACATGGACATGAAATCTTCTTCCATTTGTGTAGATTTCTTTTGGCTTTTGTACTAATATATTCTATTTTTCTTTGCGCAGGTCTTTTGTTTCTTTGGTCGATTTGGTACTAGGTATTTCAACTTATGTGTGGCTATTGTGAATGGTATTGTTTTCACGATTACTTTTTCAATCTCTCAACACCAGTATACAGAAGTTTGATGGATTTCTGCTTGTTAACCTCCTATCCTGAAAGTTTACTACATTTTTCATTTGTTTCCAACTATCCTATTGTGGATTGGAGTTCTCTATAAAATCATTATCTGCAAATAACAAGTTTCACTGCTTTGCTCAGAGGTCTCATTTCATAACCATAGGATGGCAATTCCCATGGATACTGTTAGCATTTAAACACAGGTGAATCCTATCAGGGTCTCCCCAGACTTCCCATTTATTCCCACCTTCCTACCTAGTCCCATTCAGGAAAAAGTTATTTATTTGAAGTTATGACTTGACTAGAAGAGTCATATTAAAAAAGTCAGTGTTATTGCACATCCTTTGCATAATATCACTGGAATTACAACGATAATATCAATAATATTTAAAAGTGGGTCACAAAGTAGCTCCTGTTTATTATAATGATGAAATTTGTATGTACACCGACTTTTAATATAATAGACTTTATGGGGACTGCCTCAAAGGCAAAGGTTATCCAGAGTTGATTGTTTGTGATCTGTAAATCAGAACTGCTTGTAATTTATATTGGCATTGTCTTTTCTTAGAAAACAACTAGTTAATAACATCATTGTCCTAGCATAATATTCTTAATCACAGAGATGCTACACTTGAATGAAAATGTTAACATTTTTAATTGTGGAATGATGTTTTAAGACATGATTTTCCAGTGGTTGTGTGTGGGACAGCAGCACACTGTGTTGATGGTTCAAATCCACCTCTCCAGGAGCAAGGCTGGGCTTCCTATTGCCACCAGGGCAGTGATGTGAAAAAATAAAAGAAATGATTTTCATTTTAAAAGCATCTCATATGTTGAGACTTCCAATAAAACTCTAAAATAATTGCAACATTTTACATGCTAACTCAGTAGATAATAAAGGAAAATAAGCCATGTCTTGATGAATTCTTTTTTTTATCACTAATGTCTAAGAAATCTTGCTTGATTGAAATATATATGAGATGTAATCTTTACATAAAGTATAAATGATTTCTTCTGAAAATATGTTCATACATATTCAAAATATATACAAATATGTGTAATTCACACTTCTTTAAATTATTTAGAAGTTTTCATTTTAATTTTATTTAATTTTTACTAAACAATTATAGTCTAGCTGGAAATGCTTGAAAAATGCAAAATAATAATTGCAAATAATAGAAAATAATATCGTCATAGAATATCTATTCTATATTTGATTAATATATGGAGTGCCATATGCCATTCAATTTACCAACTATAAATTGATTTTATTTTCAAACTATTATTGTAAATGTGTTATTTTCTCAGTCTTTTAATGACATTTCTGCTATTCACTGTAATTTTCATTGTCAGACTGAAATCTTGACTGCAAGAAGTCCTATTTTTGAGCAAGATTGTATCCTATAATAATAATTATTATTCCCAGGATAATAACTGTTATTTATTTAGTGTCAGGCACATTTCTAAGCACTTTAAATATGCTCCTTTCAACAATACTATAAGGCATGTTACTAACCATATATTACTCACAAGGAAACTGAGGCCTAGTAACTCACCAAGTGTGCACATTTCAGAAGTGTAGAAATTTGAATTGAAACCAGGCTGTCTGACTTCAGTACAAATTCTTAAACTATGCATTCACCATTTTCCTGCAAATACTGAACTACAGAGAAGGTAACCCATCACACTTCCCCGTGCTTCCCAGTCTATTCGACTTATCGCTACTTATGTCTACTCCACAGGATTTACAGGATTCTTTTGTTTTTGTTGTTTGGGGGGCAGGGAGCATCAAAGAAAGCAGTTTGACTCTTGTTTCTCCCTTTGAGAAATTGGCAGATTTGAACTATGGGGAATTTGGTAACATCCCAATAGTTAACCCATTTTGCCTTTCAGGATTCATCTTAGTAGAGCTCTCACACTTTCTACCAAATTCACTTTCGTCAAGTCCATTTCCATTGATAGCAACGCGACAGGACAAAGAAGAGCTACCCCTGTGGCTTTCTGAGGCTTTCATTCTTAACTGCAACAGAACACTTTATTTTTCTCCCTTGGAGTGACTGGATTCAAACTATTGACCAGTGGTTTATAGCCCAATACATAACTACTACACAAAGGCTGTAAATTTTGTAGTTGTTAGATGCCATTAAGTGGGTTGTGATCTATAGCTACCCCGTGCACAATGACACAATGCACAGTCCTGCTGCATCTTTGCAATTCTTCCAATGTCTGACCCCATTTTTGCAGCCAATGTGTGCATCCATCTACTTGAGAACCATCCTCGTTTTTTTTTTGCAGTTTCTCCACTTTACCCAACTGATGTCCTTCTCCTGCGATAGGTCTGTCCTAACAGCATGTCCAAAGTCTATAAAACAAAATCTTGCCTTCCTTGAGTGCAAGGTCATGCTTCTTCCAAGATGTATCAGTTTGTACGTTTGGCAATCCAGGATGTTTTCAACATGCTTCTCCAGCCCCACAATTCAAATGCATCCATTCTTCTTCAGTCTTCCATGCTCACTATCCAACTTTCACATGCAGCCAAGGCAAAGGAAATTGCAATGGTTTGGCTCCGATGCATTAGGTGATGTCTTTGAATTTAAATACTCTATAGAGATTTTGTGCAGAAAATTTACCTAACACAACTCATCCTTTTCTTTCTTGGATGCTGCTTCCAAGAGAATTGCAAGACAAAATTGTCAACAACTTCAGACTTTCCTCCATTTATCATGATGTCACCCCATGGTTCACTTGTGGGAATTTTTATTTTCTTTACTTGGAGTCATACCTATACTGAAGGCTGCGACTCTGCCTTGCTTTTCAGCAGGGTCCTCAAGTCCTCCTCACTTTCAGCAAGCAAGGTTACATCACCTGCATAGCACATACTGTTAACAATTCTTCTCCCAATCCTGATACCATGTCTTTCATATAAGTTAGCTTCTCTGATGATTTGCTTGGCATATAAACTGCACAAGCATGGGGAAAGGGTGCCACCCTTATGCATCCTGTTTCTGACTTTAAAACATGTGGTATGTCCCCATTCTGTTCTTACAATTGTCTGTTGTTCCATGTACAAGTTACACAAGAACATATTGAAATGTTCTAGAATTCCCTTTCTTCTCAAAGTTATCTAGAGTCAGCTATGATACACATAATCAAATGCCTTGGCATAGTCAGTAAAATTCAACTGAAAATCTTTCTGGAATTCTCTGTTTTGAGTCAAGATCTAGCAGACATTAGTTTAGCAATGATATCCTTGTTCTATGTCCTCTTCTGAATATGGCCTGAACTTCTGGTACTTCCTTTTCATTGTAATTTGGTAATACTTCTAGGATGATCTTAAGTGAAATTTTCTTGCATGTGACATCAATGACAGTGTTCTATATTTGAGCATCCTGTTGGGTCAATCTCCTTAAGACTCAGTACAGATATAGATCTCTTCCCTTAATTGAACAAGACACTGTTTTCCAAATAGCCAAGCGTAGATGAATATGTCCAATTCTTTATCAGCTTGCAAAAATATTCCAATTGGGGTGATTTCAATTCCTGTAGTCTTGTTTTGGGATAATGCAGTCAGTCTCGCTTGATTTTCTTCCTTCAACACTATTGGTTCTTGTTTATATGTTACCTCCTTAAATGGAAGAATGTTGACAGGTTCTTTTTGGTTTGATGACTCCGTGTGTTCTTTCCATCTTCTCTCGATGCTTTGTTTATCATTCTATATTTTGCTTAGCCAATATTTCAAGATCGTAACTTGAACTTGATTTTTTTCTTGAGTTCTCTCAGTTTGTTGAGTGTCTTCCCCCTTTTGCTTTTCTAATGCTAGGATTTAGCATATTTCATTATAATATGCTACTCCATGAGTTCAAGCTGCTTTGCAATTTTCTGTACACTTCTTTGATTTCATCACTTCTTCTGTGTGTCTTTGCTACACTCTAATTAAGAGCAAGTTTTAGCATATTTTCTGACAACTACTTTGATCTTTTCCTTCTAACTCTTTCATTTGTCTCTTAGTTTGTCCTATTCTGGTGGCTGTGTGTGCCTGTGATCCTGAAAGCTGGTAGTTCACATGGCAGCAAGGTCACAAAGTGAACAGGTTTTAGTGGAGCTTTCAGAATAAGAACAGACAGCAAAGAAGGTCTTGGCTTCCTATTTTGTAGGAAGAAGCTTTTGAAAATCTTTTTTTTTATAGGCATCACTGCCCTGGTGGTGGGTAGGAGGCCCAGCCTTTGCTCCTGGGAGCCGGAATCGAACCTCCATCCCAGTGGGCTGCAGTCCCGCACACAACCACTACGCCACCGGGGCTCAGCGCTTTTGAAAATCTTATGCATAACTTAGAACCACTGTCAAATAGTGAAGGCTAAAGAAGGAAAATAAATGTAATCTGAGATAGTGATGGAGGATGGGCCCAAGTTTTCACAAAGTGTGATTGAGGAATTTTGAATTTTTTGGAATGGAGTAGACCATAGTGACATGGTTTTAATAAAGTTCATGGGAATGGAGCTTTAGTGATCTTCATTTGCTGATGGGGCATGACTCAAGGTAAGGAGAACTAGTCACAAATATTTAGAAATTGGAATGTGTAAAATATAAATCTAGGAAGATGGGAGACCATCAAAAATGAAATGCAATGTATAAAGATCAATATTCTAGGAATTACTGAGTTGAAATGGTACTGATTATGGCCTTTTTGAATCAGAAAATCTTATGATTTACTTTGCTGGCTCTAACACAATCCAGAGGAATGGCCAGGCATTCATTGTCTCAAAGGATATTTCAAGTTTATTTTTTGAAAATAAAATCACTGCCCCCTTGTGGGAGTAGGAGGCCCATCCTTGCTCCTGGCGAGCTGCTGCTAGATATGAACCTCCAACCATGTGGGCTGCAGTCCTGCACTCAACCACTATGCCACCGGGGCTCAGCTTGGATATTTCAAGTTTTATTGTGAAGTACAATGTTGTCTGTAACAGGATTTTTCTATCTGCCACCTTCAAGAAAACACAGTCCATACATACATTATTCAAATTTATACACTAAGCACAAAGGCTAGTGATAAAGTAATTGAAGAATTCTACCAACATCTTCATTTAGAAATTGATCAATCAAGTAATCAAGATGAATTGATCCTTGGTGATTACAAAGAAAACATTGGAGCCAAGGAAACAGTATGTGGAAAATATGTTCTTGGTGATAGAGGAGTGTGGCAGTCACATGATAGAATTTTGCAGGATCAATGAAATGTTCATAGCAAATATATTTTTTTAAGCAAAAAGAAGAAGACTGTGCATACGGACTTTTCCAGATTGAATACACAAAGTTTAAATCAATTGCATATCTAGGAATATATAAATGAATAGTTCAATATCTACAGATAAAACAAGACCAGGGGTTGACTGTTGAACATACCATCAAGTTTTCATATGCAAGTTTTGGATAAAACTGGAGAAAATTATTTTAAAAATGTCCACAAGAGCTGTCCTACTTGAATCTAATGAACAGATTTGAGGTATTGAACACTAATGACATGAGACATGATGACCTGTGTGAGGACATCAAGATGATCATTCACGAAGAAAGCAAAATGATCAATAAAAAGACTGCACAGAGGTAGAGGTCACTTAATACAGATGCTTTTCAAAAATTCCCATCATTTCTGTTCCTGGGGAGTGGATTCTGTGTGTCATAGACTCTTATGAATGCTCCAGAACATGGTCTATTCTAGCCAGAACTGAAAGGTAGGGCTGGGGTCTTGATAGTGGGGGATGAGGAAGCCTCAGAGAACTAGACAGAGGAATATTGTGTATTTCATTGGTGCTCTTCTGCACCCTGGTTGACTCATCCATTCCTTGTGATCCCTCTGTGAGGGGATATTCAATTGCTGATAGATGGATTTCAAGTCTCTGCTCTAACCAACATCATACTCAACAGTGTTTTTTTCTTTTTTTTTTTTGGCGGGGGGGCATCACTGCTCTCCGGCGGTGGGAGTAGGAGTTCCAGCCCCACTGCTGGAATTGAACCTCCGTCCCAGTGGGCCGCAGTCCCGCGCACTACCACTACGCCACTGGGGCTCAGCCCTCAACAGTGTTTTTTTAAAAAAAAATTTGGGTAGCAATACCAGACTGGTTAGAGGAAGAAAGGGGGAGGAGGGGAAAGAAGGGAAAATAGATCCCAATAATTGACACATAACCTGCTCCCCCTGACCACTACCCCCAGCGAGATGAACAACAGAAATGTGGGTGATGGAAGGTAGTAGAGGGTGTAAGATATGAAAAAATAATAATTTATAATTTATCAAGGGTTCAAGGAGGTGGGAGGATGGGGAAAGAATGGAAAAATGATGAGCTCATACCAAGGGCTCAAGTAGAAAGTAAATGTTTAGAAAATTATGATGGCAATGTAAATACAAATGTGCTTGATACAGTTGATGTTGGATTGTTATGAGAGCTAAAGGAACCCCCGATAAAATGATATTTTTAAAACAATTACCAGCAGATGGCATTTTCTTTTCTTTAAGTCTACACATCTGTTTATAACAATAACTAAACAAAGTTCTAATCATCAAATTTCTACCTACTCATGTCATTGGAATTCTAGTTCTGATTCCTTGATCTACTGTTTACAACTTATTTTTAATGTATTTTATGTTATATATAACTAATGGAAGTTTTACTGGATTACTCAGTTTGAGCTCATGTTATAAAACAATTGTTATTGATCTCAATGAATGGCATATGGCCACACATACCCTTCCAGGGGGAAGAACAACAGAAACCAGAGCGGAAGGAACACAGCAACTAGTGAGAAATTTGAAAATAGCAATCTATAATCTATCAAGGGGCCACAAGGGTTGGGGTTGGATGTGGGTTAGAGGGAAGAAAATAGAAGCTGATCCTAAGGACTCACTAGAAAGTAAACATCTAGAAATGATCACAGTATATGTACAAATATGTCTGATGCAATTGATGTATGGATTGCAATAAGAGTTGTAAGAGCCCCAATAAAATTATCCCTTAATAATTAATAAATTATCTCTTAATTTTAAAAATTTCTCTTAATAATTAAAAAATTGTTTTGTGACTAGTACTTTTCTAAATATAGTGGGTGTATAATGATGAATTGTCAATACATTTCACTATTTTCAGTTAAGTAAAAGTCACCAGTAGAATTATGTACTTGACTTCAATATTTGTCACATTACCAGGTTCAATTTTGTTTCTTGGTAAAATTATGAAAAATTATGTGTATTATAAACAATCTTGTATAGAACACCAGAAAGCTTGTATTTATTATATATGACACTAAAATACTTGAAGTTTATATAATTACTATTAAATACTGTATTTTTTGGACCAGAAGTTGCCCTTTTTTCCAAAAGTGGGGGAAAATGAAGGTATGTCTTATGGTCCAAAGGTGTTACATACTGGTACTACTTGGGTGAGAATATTTTTTTCTTGTTTCCTGCTCTAAAAACTGGGTGTATCTTATGATTAATTGCATCTTATGATCTGAAAATACAGTAATATTACACCGAAGTCTAGAACCTTGGGAAATTATTTGGATAACTCATTTGGGTAACTTTGCATCTTTAAGTAAAGGGAATTACAATGAGTTTACACTGGCTTAGTGTGGGCTATAACTCAAGGTCAGTTGCCTTTATAGAATGGTCATCTGAAGACACAGAAGTACCCAGAGAAAATCATATATGAAGATCAGCTAGAGACCTGGATTTCAGGGCTTTTGCTTCTAACACTGAAAAAAAAGGTTTTGCTTTTTTTTTCTCTTGTAGTTACCTGCTACCAAAGCCCTATGAAACTCAGTTTTCACCATTTTCTTTTTGTTGTTTGCTTGTTTATTTGTTGTTTTTGCTTGATCTATTGTTGATGACATCCACTGGTTCATTGACTTTCTATATTTATGAAGCAATGAAACAAGAAATTACATGACACTACTGGGGCCAAATTTGGAATGAAGACATACATGAAAGAAGACATATGTGAAATATGAAGCAATTAGAAAAATACAGAGATTCAAAATAGAAACAATCAATGACTAAACTAAGGAGGTATTGTGTTCTTTTAGGGAAGGAATCCATTCACAACATAGCTGAGGAAGGACTGAATGGAGGTTGACTGGAAGAATAATGCTGAAGTCTCTAATTTAGGTAACCCTGGAGAAATCCAAGTCTTTCCACACCCTTAAACTTACAGAGTCAGTTCCAGCCTAGCTTTGTGTCCCCTGTCAGAATCAACCGTAGGGGCAAAGCCACGAGGGGAAAGGGTGAGAAATGAATAGAAAAGTACTGATGAAATATAAAATATTTGGATTAGAAATGTTGAGTTTAAAAATGTCTAATACCATCTGGTAAAATATCAACAATTAGATATGAAGATGTAGATCTAAAGCACAAGAAAGAGTTTGGGATATAGATTATAAAGAAAAAATTCTGGAATATATGGTAATACGGTTTAAGAATAAGTTTAGCAATTTATGTAATCAACATGAATACATGCAACAACCACCATTTTTTGAACTTTCACAGCATATCATTCTTTCCAAATGATGTCAGAGGTCACAACGATTCAGCTCCAGATGCTGGAGTAATGTCTATGAGAAGAAAATTGAAAACTACTGTCTGACTTTTCAAAGATAATGAGATAGATCCATGAGCATTTTTAATCTCTTCTAAAAAATATGCACTGCTTCACAAGTGTGCGTATCGTCCTCATGCAGGGGCCACACTAATCGTCTCTGCATCATTCCAATTTTACTACATGTGCTGCCCAAGTGAGGACACCCAGGAGATTTTTGACCCCTTTCATATATTATCCATTTCCTACTTAGTAAATGAAAATGATCATTTTAGTCATATTTTAATGCTATTTAATTTTGCTTCCAAATATGTAGAAATATAACTTTTAGTAAGTTAAAAGAATCCTCTGCTTCCTGTGCATACTGCATTGTTTTCAAAGCTCTACAACAATATACAGCAAATTTTGAATGGATTTATGAAGCAAAGGTGCTGCTCTGACTGTCTTAGTAACACAAAATTATTTAGTTTTTTTCTTGATAGCAGCTCTGTATCATAGAAAATTCCAATTAATCTCCTTTTCTCTTATAATTTATATGTAGCTGGAATTATTGAATTTCCCTAAAGGTTTAAATCATTCCTATCTTCAAAACGAATTCATTAGTGGCACAATATAATAACATAGCTTTCTATATCTTTTCCAAAAAGCATCATTTCCAACAAAAGTAACATAAGTGACATTTCAGTAACTTCTAGGTAGTAGAAATGAACTCAGAAAATGTCATTTAATTGGAAAAAAATGTCTTTCAGAAATACCTTTCATGACTTCTGTTACTATATTTGCTTACTAGGAAAGACTTGAAGGTTTTGTTGAACTTATGGGTGGCATAGAACAATTTAATTTATAAGAAAAGGTACAGTTTACCAAAAGTTAACTAATTTTACAGTTAAAAGTAAATTTATAGTTCACCAAAAGTGAACTAGCAAATAAATTGAAAAGAATATCCATATCCATTAGCTGTCCAGATGATATAAATGGAAAAAATGATGAGCTATCACTTTACATGGACTATAATGGACCAATTAAAAACAAAGACAGAAATCAATTAACTGGAGAGGATGTAGAGAGATTGGAGAAGTTTTATCTTGCTGATTGTTCTATAACTATCCACAGCCCTTGCTGAAATTGTTATGGCACTTCCTCAAACAAGTGAGAACAGAAATTCCCTAGGAGCAATATATAACAGACATATCCATTTTCATTTTTATTGCAGCACTGTTCACATAAGCAAGTGTCAGGGGAGTCCAGCCCCCAAGAACTATCACAGGTTCATAGGCACAACTGTACAGTTAAGATATATAAAGATTATAGTAAAATCATAGGGAATAGGAAATAGGAGAGAGAATAAAATAAAGGTGTCAAACACATTTCATGGTAGCATGTTCACCTCGGCCCTTCTTGGTGGTTCATGTGGGGATGTGGGAAAAGGAGAGGGCAGGAGAGGGAGAGGGCGAGAGAGAGAGAGAGAGAGAGAGAGAGAGAGAGAGAGAGAGAGATATTTATTTCTAACCAAGGCTTATATATATTTGGTGGCATGCAAACCCCATGATTACAGTTAACAACTTGCGTCACAGGAATGGGTAGTACCATAGGCAATACAGCAATGGGAGGAGGATGATCTAGGGGCCAAAGGAAGAGACGGGATTAGGGGTACACAAGTGACAAGATGGGCAGAATAGCTTCAGCATGGCAGCGGAACCTTGGAGATCAGTGAGCTCTCCAAAGAAAGCAATCCATCGTCCTTCACAACAGGGAGTGAGCCCCCACCTCCAGTGGGCCAGACAGTAGTCTGAAAGCTCAGGATGGCTGATGCCTTCAGGGAGATAATGTGACAATCATGTACCATTAGTTGCAAGCAGTGTCCTAGGTCTGACATCTGTTTGAGGGAGACAAGCTAGGGGAAAACCTTTTTGTGTTCCAAAGCAAGAGTTGATAAAGAGCCAAAATATTTATCAGTAGAAGAAGAAATAAATATCTTGGTACATGCACACAATGCAATAATAGGACATGCTAAAAAAAATGATGAAATTACAAAGCACCAAGTGACATGGATATGCCTGAAAGACATTGTCCTGAGTCAAAAAGTTAATCACAAAAGGACCGAGAGTGTAGGAGACCACTACCATAAAGATAAACAGAAGTCAAAGACATGCACAGCAAAAAGAATAGACGGGGAGGGCCCCAGGGGAGGCAGGTAAAGAAGGAACGATGGAGCAATTGATGAGCAGCTTGAAAGAAATTGACTTGGGTGGAAAGAGGGATGGTCACTGTTGATAGGGAAAAGTGAAATCAGGGAGGGTGGGCAAGAGATTAAGGGAAAAAGTGTTGCTGAATGGTTTGAACGACTAGACACAGAGTTGGTCTGAAATACAAACCCCCCAGCTAATTAACACTTAAAAAAACATTAAAAATGAAAATAAAACTGAAAAAAAATTCTGTTCTTTGTTTTACTTAAAATCAAAGTAGTGCTGTGGTTTCAATAAAAAGTCTATTAAAGTAGAAAAACATAGCAAAGAAGAAAGCATTCCAAATAGTACATGTCTGGATTAAGAAAAGTCACTTGTTGCTAGTGATGGTGATCTTGCTATGCGATCTAAAGTAACTGATGATAATATTAACTTTAACATATACTTCATTTTCCCCATTATACTGAATAAATATAATTTGGTCTTTATATATCTGTCATTTTGGGGAACAAGATTTGAGAAGCAGGCTAGTACTTCTCCCTCTTGCTCTTTTTTTGTATCTGAGCATTTCATATATTTGATTTATACAAATAGTAGTTGTCAGAAATATTAAAAAGAGAGAAATATAATATTTTACTAGTCTTATTGCATAATGGTGGTTTTTAAGAGAAGATAAATTGTCAAAGTATTTAATAACAGCAAATACAAGAGTATTAAAGGTTTGCTTCTTGTTCCTAAATAGGGGGAGAAGCATTGTCAAGTGTATTCAAATTATTCGCTTTCTAAAAATTAGGACCAAACTCTACAGTATTATATTTTAAATGTATTTTTTAAAGCAAACATGTCAAAAACAGTATTAAAGGTTGCTTCTAGCACCAGTTAGTTGGAGAATCAAAGCACCACTACAGGAGATATGTATAAATTATGTGGGGAATAAACAGAGCAGAGAAGTGGCTAAGGTGGGGGCTATGAAAGGAGGGTTCCCTGTAATAGTAAGGAGAGGATATTGCAGGACAAAGATATAAGATGGGGAAGGTAAGGAGCTACACGGCCGCCTGTATTATCCAAGTTGATGCATGTGGGGAAGGATGGATAATAATGGAAATAGACTGGAGGATCTAGTTCATCAGTTCTCCACCTGTACTTCATGACCCCTTTGGAAGCGAAAGGACCCTTCCACAGGGGTCGCCAGATTCATAACAGCAAAATTGCAGTGATGAAGTAGCAACGAAATAGTTTTATGTTTGGGGGTCACCTCCACGTGAGGAACTGTATAAAAGGGTGGTAGAGTGAGGAAGGTTGAGAACCGCTGCTCTAGATTGGAATCCCAGAGAGTCTCTGACAGCTTCAGCAAATAGGAGGGACTTCACCAAGGTGCTAAAGAGAAAGCCTGAAAGGTATGGAGCAGAAGAAGTAATATGATCACATTGCATTTCACATATTTAATGCGAGTAATGAAGAGGGAAAGCTGCATGTTTTCAATTGTCTGGGTAAATGATAAAAGTGCAAAGGGAACTGGCTGAGTGACTAACAAGAAGGGGGTGGGTTTGCAAGAGTTGAAGTCAGAGGAGGTTGATTTGGGGACTGAGAAAAGTTAGCATAAGACGACGGCAAAGCAAATATGGTTGCAATCAAGAACAAAAAACAAAGCCTCTTTGTGTATTTAGTGTGCTATTTAGGATTTCTGAGACTGCAAATCATTAAAGGAATGGACAGTTTCATCTCTCTCCCAAACAGCTGCTGGTGGATTTGGGCTTCCGGACTTGAGCTAGTGTGGTGGTCATGTGCTTATGTTAATTTCATGATTGAGATGTAGGGGTGGAGTCTAGCCTGTTAGTCTGGAGATAGCCATTGAGTAGCCAATAAGGTCTCCATGTGGACATAGCTTTCTCCTGAGACTTCTGGGAAATCTCGCGTTATTTCCTTGGTGTAGATGAAAAACTATCTCCCCAGTTTTTGGGAGTTATTCTCAGAGACAATGAACTATTTACTGAGAAGATAAGATGGCAGCGTCCCAGGAGCTGGCGGAGCCAGAGGAGAAGCCACATGACCGTATCATGAATGAACCAGAACCTCTGAAGCTGACAAAGCCACATGGAGATCCCTGCCAGCGCTGAGTTGCCTCTACTACCACAGGATGCTGTTGATGGACCCTGACCCCTGGAAGTGAGGAGCCACGGGGAAGACCCCTGCCAGCGCCGAGACTCTGCACCCACTGACCGGTGACTTCGTGAGTCAGAAGGAGACATTATGGACTGATATAAGGTAAATGGGCTAATATCGGACTTATGACTTTGAATTGGACTGGGTTAGGATGCTTTCCTAATGTCCTGTTCTTCTTGTATATAAACCATACCCTTATATCCATCTGTGTGTCTATGAATTGTTTCTCTAGTTTACCCAGACTAACACGACTAGCATGAAGTCTAATTTTTCTTTTTAAGTCTCTAAACCAGAGCACTCATTTGTCTTGGAAAGTGGACAGTTTTCTATATTACCTGCTGCAATCCTGTGTACTGGAAAGGAGGATTGTCCTTTGCTACCCACAAGAGGATGCCACTGTAGTTTACAGTCTAATGTCTACTGGATTCTAGCAATCTGTCATTAAGTCATCATTCATCGAATTAGTAACATTCTTAAATAACTTACCAAGATCAAGTACTCATTGGTTTACTATTTGTCACCTACCCCATCTCAATTTTCTATTTACTTTTTTCTTTGGAGAAATGTTGTTAGTTTATGCCCAACATTTTTTTCTCTTGCTTTAACCATTTTGTGCTTTCTTTCTACTCATTTGCAATACCTTCACATGGTTGTGTACTTCACCAGATTCCAATGATATAAGAGGACTTTTAAATTGAATTAAAAGACGGAACTTCTTCACAAACAGTTTGAAGTTACCACAGACATTTTAATGGAAAACAAAAACAAAAACAAAAACACCAGAGACAATCTGATTTATCTGTTGCCTATAAGACTTTATGATTTAGACTACTAACTCTATTCTTTCCTAAAATGTTTTTTTGTTTTTTCTTTGATTCTTTGGATAGAACCCTCCCCACCATGCTCACAATTCCTTTTAGGTCCACTTCTTAGAGCCCTATAGAATGGAGAAGTGGTCACTGAACCCGAAGAGTTTCTATTCTGTACATACTCTTCCAGGTGGAGGGAAATGCACACACAGATTTAATATGTGTGGGAAAAATCATTCAGTCTAAACAAAGTGACAAGAAGTTCTACTCCATCTGATAAATCTGCCTTACTTGAAACTGGGGAGATTAATGGGAATCAAGTTGTATGCACTGTGAATTTTGCTATAATTCTTTTTGGTCAGAAGTTGTAAATCAGATAGAACATAATACTGAGAGTGAAACAGCGGTCTTGCCAACACATTCTGTTGTATGTTTTCCATGTAATTCTTTGATTATCTACACACTTAAAATTGATCAATCACATAGTTTTGTCTTATAATCTGAACAAGAAAAAAGTTATATTTGTGGGTATATCTATAAGTAGCTACTATGAATAGAGTTATCTCAGCATTGTATGTGAGAAAAATACTAATGAGGGCTATGCTTCCAGTTTTAAGAAGTCAGCATCTCTATTAGGGATGTAACTATCACAGAGGGGACAGTAAGTGGTAAAGCAAATCCCTGAGAAAGCATTTTTCTGCTCTTCATGGCCTGGGGACAGAAAGGCTGATTTCCTTTGATAGCTGGCTACTTTGCTATGGTCAGGGGACAATTTAATGCTAAAGGACAAGCAGCACCAGAGAGACAGAATTTATGTTCTACCTTGACAGATCAGTCTTTCTGATGGTGTGGCAAACTACAGTAGTTAAGAAATCTGAAATTAGAACAGCGGGGGTGAGGAAGCAGGGGGATTAAATCCCAGCTCTACTACTTACTAGATTTGTGACTTTGGGCAAGAAATCAAACCTTTCACACTACTGGAAAATGTAAACCATACTTTATATGGCAAGCCTTTTCTAAAAACTAAGAGAGGCCAAGAATAAGAGCATTTAATTAGAGGCCTTCGATAGACATACACAATGAATGGTAAAGGGATCATTGATGATAGATCCTGGATAGAAAACTTTGAGATCCTGGATATATAAATTGAGATAGGTGGGGAAGCCTTTTGAGGAAAGCAGAGATTATAAAGTTATTCATGAATATAGACTGGAATAGGGAATTAGATAGATTAAGTTTATAAGAATGTATAGCAAAAGACAACAATGGCTTAGAAATTATTCTATAATTAATTCACTTAGTGCCACCAGAGCCCTTGAAAAGTGGGCATAGCTAATTCTGGTAGCAAACAGACTTCTTAGAATAGCCTAAGAGATAAAGAATCAAATGGAAAACATATAAGATAGCTTGACCTAGTCAGGCCAGAAAAATGAGTAAGAATTCCTTAGAGAGAAAGAGAGGGATGGTATAGAGTGCAGATTCTAAAATCAGACTAACTGCGCCCAAAGCCTGGCTAGTACTAGCACTGTGGCCAACCTTAATGTTTTTATCTATAAATACTGGCTTATCCTAGTTATAAGATATTATGGAGTAAAATAAGTTAACATAAGGTAAGTAAAACAATTTGGCTCATGGTGTCTATATAACAAATACATTGTAAGAGTGGTTATTATTATTACTAATGGCTATAATTTATTTTTTGTTGAACATATACACAGAAAAATATATACAACTTCAACTCTTTTTACACGTATAAATCAAAGACGTTGTATTGGTGAAGTTATGATGTTCACATTTACATTATACTAGTTGTCCTCGAAGAGTGCCATCTAATTTTAAAATTTGATCCCATATAAATAAAACAAAACAATCTGCCAGAAAACTGTTTCAAAATCACAGGACACTTATCGTACAAGGTAGAAAGATCCCTATGGTTTCTGAGGCTGCAACTATTTATCTATCTATCTATCTATCTATCTATCTATCTATCTATCTATCTATCATCTATCTATTTATTTATTCATTAGGCATCACTGCCCTGGTGGTGGGAGTAGGAGGTCCAGCCTTTGCTCCTGTGAGTGGGAATTGGACCTCCATCCCAGTGGGCCGCAGTCCCACACACAACCACTACACCACAGGGGCTCAACCCTTGAGGCTGTAACTCTTTACAAGAGTAAAATACTCCGTCTTTCTCCAGAGGAGCAGTTGGTGGTTTCAAAAGCTAACATCATGTGTAGCAGTCCACCTCCTACACCACTAGGCCACCAGGCCTCCTGATGCTCAAGGCAGACATTCTTTTCTATTGAAATTAAACTATTGCCTGGTTTTAAGATCCTTACATGAAAACTATCCTGAAGCCATTCCACTAACATCATTTTAAATAATGCCCAATTATATAGATGTACAAAGATTAGAGGAGTGGTACATACATTAGACTACATATCATTGCCTACTTATGTATCTACAGATACTTTTGTCAAAAACTTCAATTCTATTTATTCTTTGTGTGCTTAATAAAACGACATATCCTTTTTCTTCTGCTGGATGCTAGTCATGGAATTCATTGACTCAGGCTTTTACATCTGAATCCCTAGTCAAGAGCGCCCATGACTGAGTGCAGAACAGAATCCTTTAGTTGCTGTTAGGTCTGGCTGAGCCTGTTTCAGCTCATGGCAGCCCCACCTATAACAACAAGAAACGTCTAACGCCTGTGCTGCCTCACAAGTGTGTCTATGTTTAAGTCCATTGTCACAGGCCCTAGGTCTAGTTAGCCCATTGGTTCCATTAAGGATCTTCCTTTTCTTCTCTGGCCCCTCCTTTACCTTGTGTGATCTCCATCTCCCAGAAACACACTTCGTTTCATAGCACATTCACACAATATGAGTACAAATGTCACCATCCTTGCTTATGCTAATGAACATTCGAGTTATTCTTCTTCCTCTATTAATGTGCCCATTTTTCTTGTAGTCCATTCAGTATTCTTCACTAACTTCATAAATCAAATTTCCCCCTGTCTTTTTCATATTCACTGTCCACCTTTTGCATGGGCATGAGATTACTGAAGTGTGATTAATTGGGCCAGCCCCATCTTAGTAAACAGTGACATCTTTTATCTATCTTTATCTATCAATCTATCATCTATCTATCTATCTATCTATCTATCTATCTATCTATATATCTATCTATCACACTTAAAAGAAGTCTTTGGTAATGGATCTTCCTAATGCAATGAGTCATTTAATTTCTTGATGGCTCCCACCTGGACATTCTTTGTTGACACAAGTAAAATGAAATCCTTGACAACTTCAATATTGTCTCCATTTATCATGCTGTTGTTTAGGGGGAGTGACTGTGAGGAGTTTTGGTTTCTGTAGATTGACATATAATTAATAGTGAAGGCTCCATTATTTAAATCTCATCCGCCAGTGCTCAAGTCCTCTTCATTTTCAGCAAGCAAGGATGCACCGTCTGCATACTGTTCTACATGCAGTTGTTCATGAGATTTCAGCCAATTCTCAGGCCATGTACTTCTACATAATGTCTAGCTTTTGGATTACTTGGTCAGCATATCAAATGAATACTTATAGGTGGCTTCCAAAAGTTCATGCAAAAATGCTTATTATGAGAAAACTATCCATGGATTAATTTTTGACCTTAAATAAACTTGTATTAATTTGCTATAAATGTGTGAACAGGATATATTTTCGAGTCATAAGATGGATAAGAAAACAAAAACAAAAACCTATCATAGTAGCATGGATCTAC